>PYAF01006234.1:1122614-1139490 GCA_007407185.1 Glycine tomentella | reverse complement strand
TGATTTGTGTAACTGTAACTTCAATGATCCTGAGAAATTTTACCTGCTTCCATGATCAGTTTTTAGGTTTCCTCTTTGGTGGAGTTAAATGGCTAAGAAACCTAATAATAGGGCACGATGCTCCACTGAAAGTGATCCAAGACTCAATTCAATTGTTAGGGTATGTGCCTTTTTCTCATTAAGCCAATAGCTCAATATTCTACAGTGTTTGGTTCTTTTATGTTAATGTTTGGCTAAAGGGACAACCAGATGAAAAAAAGTAGCATAAATGAAAATATTAAGATGGTTGTGTATAGGACAGGATCCATAATAATTGTATAGGAGAAAATATTGATGTGAAAATAATTAAGGAAATAAAAAAAAAAAAAAAACCAGTTAATGTGATTTCAACATTTGCAAAGAAGGCCATTAAAAGCACCACTTTTTAGTCTTATAAGTAAAAGGGTAGAGAGACCAAAAAGGACTTCGGAGAAAATTGTTAAAGAGGTTGGTGAATCATATTTCATTATCTTACCCCTAGAATTAGGTCTTTAGACGAGTTCAATAGCATCATGCGATCCATGTAGCCAATCTTACTTAGCGGCACAAGGCTTTTTGTTGGCCTCTGCTTCACAATTACTGAGACTGAATTCATTCTTTATAGGGATGGTACAATTCCTTGTATCACGGTTTTGCTTGGTGGCAACCTTACACAAGGTATAGAAAATTAACTTCCGTAGATATACGCTCACTATTCAACATATTTTAGACAATCTGAGAACTTAAATTAGTTTTTTTGTCTCGAAATTATAGGCATGCGATCATCAAGTATCCAACCATTGATCCCCATTTGCATCATCATAGCTCGACTTTTCTTACTACCCGCCATTGGATTTTTTGTTGTTAAAGCGGCTGCAAATTTTGGTTTCCTCCCATTGGACCCCTTGTTTCAGTATGTGCTAGTGATGCAGTATGCCTTGCCACCTGCAATGAATATCAGTAAGTTATTCCATACTTGTAGCTCATGGGAGCTTCTCAATTGTAAAAACTTTACTGTTAAATTTTTTCTATGGCAAAATTGTCAAACTCCATTAAGTTGGTAAGTATTTATGGAGAAGTTTAGATGTGTACGACTTTTGAATAATCGGAGTGCACAAATTAATTTTAACTTGTACAAAAAGTTTGATTTATTTTACCTCGTATTGATATTATACTTCAATGACTTGTTATGACATTGTGCAGGTACCATGGCTCAGCTATTTGATGTAGGCACCGAAGAGTTTTCAGTTATTCTCTTGTGGACATATGGAGCTTCAACTATAGCCCTCACTCTTTGGTCAACGTTCCTCATATGGATATTTTCTTAATTAAGATAAGTTTTTTTTTTATCACCACAGCCATCAGTAAATTATCCAAACAAACAGCATGAGGGAGATCGTATTCTCTATACAGCTGGATATGAAGGATGGTATGTTCAAGAATTCTTGGTAAAATTTTTGCATGATGTGCTCTAGAATCAACTAGACCACACAATATGACAACTAAGTTAGGAGGCTGGGTAAAAAAACCGGATTGCTGTTCATGGCTCTGCTCAAGATGTGTGTTAGTGGAAAGTACTGTACCGTGGTTGAAGCCATTCATTTTGTTTCTAGTTTTCATGTTTTTCTTTCTCCTCAAAAACACGTCTATTTCTTTGTACTATCTAATAGTATCTGTTGTAAAAGTTATGAGATAGGCGTTTATTAAATTTAACAATTTAAGATATGTCTTCTATGTATGATCTGTGATCAAAGATAAATACTTCATACAAACAAGGTCCCGTACATGTAATATATAATTAAGTTTCTTAAACATGGTGTCAGAGGTTTGATTTCCAGCTACCTGAATGATGAAAACTTTGTTGGAAGAACAAAACCCATTTTCGATGATTTCTAGGTCTCAAAAGAAATTAGTCTTGGACTATCGATTGGAATATATCCTTGGTGTACACACGAAAAAAAGAAATATAAATACTCGATTGCATACCCTCGTGGAAAAATCTTGTAATGTTAAAACAAAAACCAAATAATACAATTTAATGTTTAGTGTGTCACCGTGAAATAAACTTGGTCGAATGTTTCAACTAAAACTTGTTCCAACACGATCCTAAAATAATAATAATTATTTGGTAACGATAAGGGGAATTTGCTTCTCAGTAGACACGTTTCTATGCTACTTCAGTAAGTGCTTGATGTAGATGAAAGTAGAAGAGGTAGGATTTGCACAAAAATAATAACGGTTAAAAGTTGTATAGATAAATGTAAAGACAAACTGGTAGCATACAAGTCTCCTTCAAAAAGCACTTGGATTCGTACTTATTGGTAACAAATTCTTCAGTACCATATTTCAGCCACGCTCTTAACATAATGATTTCAACTTTCAAGAATACAAAATACTTTTTACTATCATATATTAAGAGTAACATAATTTTATCCCTTCCATATATAAGGATCATAGCCTTTCTAGTGTGACCCTTATGTAGGTCAACAACATTCAACATTATCGTAATTATTAATAAAGCAAAGTATCTTATGACAATTTCAACCTAAGCAAATGCAAAGACTTCCCTCAGAGCCAGTGATCATGCATCGTGCAAAATGTTCTTGCATTGAGCAATGCATTCTGGAAGGGTGAAAGGGTTGAGTGGGATGACAAATGCACACTCCACGTGTTGTGGCTCCAAGACCAAGATACCTACTACCACTGTCACCAACAACATCACACAGAACTTAATTAGCCAAATTTTTGTGCCATGAAAAACGATTAGCTTCTTCCCCTTCAGAACTTGAAAAGTTTTTTTTCTCTCTTAAAACTAATTTAATTTTTGGTCAATTGAGATATGGAGGAAGCAATTGGTTTCATCCATATTTGTAGACGTGATGACAGTAAAGCTTTGCTATTAATTGCGTTAAGCATGCGCAGAGACGCATGCATTAACGTTTAGAATACCAAAACACGAAAAGTTGTTTGTTACATGCATTGGTTTTAAATGACATTACGTTCTTGGATGTGTCTTTTCAATTATTTAATAAAGAGTTTGTTTGAAGTGTTTTTCTTATATTTTTAAAAGTGCTCCAAAAGATTGCTAAATTGACAAAAATCGCATTCCAACGATTACTAAATTTCACAAATAACAGCAATAATTTTTTTTGTTGTTTTTTTTAGTTAAATAGTATCCTTTGTCCCAAAATAATAGCCATCCTAGGTGAATAATTATCTAATCTATCTCACCAATAATTGAAATTACTTATTTTGTCATTAAATTAAATTCTTCACTCATCCTAAAAATATGAGCTTGTCACTCTAAGAACATCTTTAGTGGTAGATCTCAAATTACGATCTTAGACTACTTTTTGGTAGATACCTTAATGCCAAATAGGATTAAAGATTTCTTTCATTTTTTCTTGAATGGTAGATCTCATTGAGATATTAAGGAAAGAGAAAAAGGAAGAAAATTTATTCTTTTTTGAACAATGTGCAAATCTTAAGAGATCTTCTACAATAACTCATCCTCCATGTTGGAGATCTTCTCAACTCCTTTATTGGGAGATCTAATGAAATTCAGATCTTTACTCAAAATCTTGAGCTCAAGATCTTTACTCAAAATCTTGCACTAAAAATGCTCTAAAATACACTTTTGTAAATCGGCTATAATTATAACTAATATCAAAAGTTAAAATTCTCATCACATAGTTTTCAAACTCCACTAATTTAATATATAATTTTACAAAACCATCTAGTTTAGTAAAAAGGTCGCTAAAAGATTATTGTTGTATATTTTTTGCTAAGTACATCCTCTTCCTTTTTAAATTAAATTATTTATATAACGTTTCCTTTCCAAATCTTATTCTCTCCCTTGCACACTCTCTCTATAATAATTTTTTGTTTCATCTTCTGAACTCCATTTAGTATGTTCAAACTCTCGAGTCTCAATTACTTCTTTCCTTCTTTTATTCTTGTTCACTCACATCATTAATGTATCTCATTTTATATGTAACTATGTATAAGTAGATTTTAAATTTGTCCAAATTGTTTTAATAAAGTGCCTCTTAGAGTTGTCCAAATTAAATGACCGACACTAATTATATATTTTCTCAATTTCAATTGCTTCACTATTTACAATTTTTTATATAGTTTTATTTTTTAACATTTTGAAAAGTACTATCCACAACACAAAAATAGTATTTCAAAAAGTACTTGTCAGAATATTAAAAAAAATTGTGTTCTAGAAAATACATTTCAGAATTTTAAAAACAAAACATTGTTTTGGAAAGTACATTCTAGAATAATGGTTATGTATCAACGTTATAAATATAAAGGTAT
Source organism: Glycine tomentella (assembly GCA_007407185.1). Lineage (NCBI taxonomy): Eukaryota > Viridiplantae > Streptophyta > Magnoliopsida > Fabales > Fabaceae > Glycine > Glycine tomentella. Next base: position 1,135,149 of record PYAF01006234.1, on the reverse strand, counting down.
CCATGATAATAAAAATTAGAAGAAAAAACACAAATAGGAGTATACTTCGCAAAAGAGAAAGTGTTGATAATTGTCGTAGGAACGTTATTTTAATGAGAATTTTGTAGGCAATTATGTTAATATTTTAATACATTTAAGTTTGTTTGATCTTGTTTATAATTAAGTTTTGAATAAATTAGAATAGCTTTAAAATAGTTTACATGTTTGATTTTTCATCTAATTTTAGTTTTTTTTTGTAGAAATAAATGAGAAAAAAAGAATTGGTGTTGGGACCCAATTCAAAGCCCTTTTAAAGGAAAATTTTCAAATTGAAGGGGTCAAACATGTCAGGCTCAGCGCATAGTCACTTAATTCAGTGTTGCTTTTGCATGTGCGCTTAACGTGACATGCTGGACTTAGTGTACAAACAGTTATGCAGAAATGACAATGCAACACTGTTGACCCTATTTAAGCACCAAAGATGCGAATAGAAGACAAATTTGGTTTGGGGAACTATCTAGGGTTTTTCATATATTTTCTTATTTTCTTGTAGCTATGTAGTTAGGTTTATTCATTTTGGAAGTTGATGTAACTAAACCCATCTTTACGTAGACATTATAGTTATTAATCTATGTTTATTTTCATTATTAAGTGTTTCTCTTCTATGCATTAGTGCTTGATTTAGCTTGATCACCCTTTGCTTGAAGTTGTGATTTAAATTGTCACTAGAAAATGCTTTTGAACTTAGAAATGGAGAGGAACTCCTAATGAATTTTGTGAAATCAACCACATCCTCATGCAAACAAAGATTACTCCTATTGTTCAAAGCCCAACTATTATCATCAACTCAGAAAAATATTCAAACTCTAATCCCTTAAATGGAAAGAATCTAAGGCTCATGACCAAACTATCAATTCCTTAACAAGTCTAACCAAGTGACTTGCTTTAAGAACAAGATTTAAAAGATGACCAACAAATTTTGTTTCATCCCTAGACACAAAATCCACTAGGTGTTCCTATCCATTTTTAAGTTTAAAAACATTTTTCAACGACAGTTTAAACCATAACTTCAAGCAAAGGGTGATCAAGGCAAAACAAACATTAATACATAGAAAATAACACTTAATAATAAAAAATAAACATAGACTAATAACTACCGTGTCTACATAAAGGTGAGTATAATTACATCAATCCTCAAAATGGGTGAATCTAATTACATAACTACAAGAAAAGAAGAAAATATATGACGAGAAATGGTAGGGAAGCCATGGAGGGCAAGGGAGAGCTTCCCAGCTGTAACCTAAAATCCTAGATAGTTCCTCCAAGCAAATTTGCCTTAAATTCTCATATTTGGTGCTTAAATAGGGTCAAAAGTGTTGCACTGTCATTTTTGCGTAATTGTTTGTACACTCAGTCCAACATGTCGCACTAAGTGCACATTCAAAAGCAATAGTTGATTAAGTGACCGTGTTGAGTCTGACATGTTTAACCCTTTTAGTCTCGAAAATTTCCTTTAAAAGGGCCTTGAATTGGGTTCCAACACCAACTTTCTTCTTTATTCATTTATTTCTACAATAAAATAAACTAAAATTAGACGAAAAATCAAACATGTAAACTATTTTTAAGTTATTCTAATTTATTCAAAACTTAATTATAAACAAGGCCAAACAAGCATAAATGAATTGAAATATCAACATAATTGCCCATAAAATGGTCATCAAAATAACGTTTCTAAGGCAATTATCAAGTGCATATAGCAAAAATCAAGTTCGAAAGTTAGGTGAGAAACAATTGTGTCCCCTAAATAGATCGTTCACCCACATGTGAACGTGAGACTTTATATCATTGAGTCAACCTTTTTGTGTTTTATCAATGTTTTCTTAAACAATATATCTTATTTAAATAAAAATAAAAATGGATAAATGAAAAAATCCATCCATGAAAGTGTGATGTGGTAATAAATTGGTCTCTAAAGGATAAAAAATACAAATTTACTCCCCTAAAAAAATGCAATAAATTAGTTTTGACGTTAAAATTGTGAGATCATTTTTTGTCATTAAGTTGTAATATTTGATTAATGTAACGATAAAATATATTTTTCGATAATCAATTTAACATTAAGTTACAAAATTTATGAAATAATTTGAGGGAAAAAATCACATTTTTTTTTTAAAGAATTACAAAACAAGATTTATTAAACTTTCTTTAATTGTTAATGCTGGTAACAACCATTCAACAGTATGTTAGACTTGCTTGCTCACGAGTGCATTACTGTTTTACTACTTCACCATAGCCTGACCCCTGAGTTAATGATAAAAAATGGTTTAATTATATAATTAGTTCTTTAATTATAGTTAAGGTTTATTTTTGTCTTTTAATTATTAAAATGTTTAATTTAGTCTCTTAATTTTCTGTCATATTTATTGATTGTTTGACAAAAATCAGTATTTTTTGTATCGATTGTCAACATAATAAATATAAAACGTTGTATTAATTTTTAAATTAGGTAGCTTGATAATCGATATAGATTGAGTTAAAGTTTGAGGAGATTGTTAACGTCTATTTACATTTAAAAAATACGTTTTACATAATCTATGTTAATAACCAATGCAAAGACTATTGATTTCATTCAAATAATTAATGAATTTGAGAAAAATGATATAATTGTTTCATTTTAAATCATTGAGTGATCAAATTAAATCTTAAGATATAATTAAAAGATAAAATTGTATAAGGAAGTCTAAAAAATTATTAATAATAAAAAAATGGCTTTCTTGGAAATCCAAACACAGAAAACAGAAGTCCAACACGGGAGATGTTTGACGGTTGGAGAAGAAGCTTGGAATCTTCCATGCTGCCTGCAGCTGTTCTCCCTTACCCTTACCCTTCCCTCCCAATAAAAAAACTCCATCTCCTTCTCCTCATTATTTCTTTCTCGCAACCCAAACACTGTCTTCAATCCCCCTTGTCTCAATGAAGTTTCTTCCTTTTCTCATTTCCTTCCTTTTTGTCTCCCTAATCGCAACCTCAGGAACGCCGCATCCCAATGAAGAACGCCACAACATCCACAGCGCACTTCATCATCGACCCGCTTCCCGATCCCTTCTCTCTCTTCCACCGTCAGTTCCTTCCCCTAACTAACTCTCTCTCTTTCATTTCCTTTTCTTTTTCGCCCTTCAATTTATTTACCCATCACCCATGCCACTTTACGCCTCGTGTTTTTAGTTTACGACGAGCACGTTCGTGTGCGTATTTTTTCTTATGAAAAATAAGCTTGATAAGTCTTAGTTTTGAGGTTGTTTGAACGGAACGGTGTTTTTTTTTTTTTTCTCTCGAGGAATTGTAGCGTCATATAGTTTGTATCTATGTGGAACGATTCTCGGACACCTCAAATATTCTTAACTGCATTTTTTTAATCAGCCAAAGTTAGTTTAGTTAGTTGTTAGTTTTTGTTAGAATGCTAGTGGTTTTTAAACTTTTATCAAGGTTTTGGGATTTTCGTGACTGCAATGGTGGTCTCATTTGTCTGCAATTTCCTCCAATATCAAGGATCGCAATGAAACCACCCAGTGTCTGCTATTTAAATCGTTGTTTTTATCTGATATAGATGGGAATAACATCAAAATAAGATATACTCCTCTGGTCCTTATAAAAAATAAGGCACTTTTAACAGAATTACAGATGCCAATAATAATCGGTAAATTAGTTGGCCTTATATTAAGGACCAGAGGGAGTAATATTTTTTTTTTTTTGGTCCTGGGTCATATACCACAAGTGTCCCCCAACCCACTGGGTTTGAGACTAATCCTGCTCGCTGTGGGTGGCTGCCATTGGCCCAAGGGAATTTTGCACATGGAAGGAATCAAATACGGGTTCTCCTGGGCCTTACTCCCCTGCGTCAATCCTTTGGATTAGAGGGAGTAGAATATTATTACATGTGTGATGACTTATGCTCGCTTTTGAAACATTGATTCCTCTTTTGAGGCAAAACTTTTTTTGTGCTAATTTTGTACTAATTTCATATGTGGTATAACTTGTATTGTAATCAGATCGTGTTCTATAATTTTAAAGATTATCTGTCCTTGCATAATCATGGTTTTGTGATTGTGTTAATTGTTTTTATTGGCCAGTGGCATTCTAACTGTGTCATTCTACTTGATAAAATATTTTCATTCACAGTAAGGCTGCAACCACGGCACTGATTGTGACCCTAGATGGGACTATGTACTTGGTGGACCGATTGGAGAGTGGTTCCACGAGAGTCATATGGTCATTCTCGACAGGATTGCCAATCTACCAATCATATCGAGCACCAACTAAAAAGGATAATGGTAAAGAAAATGCATCTGCAGCACTGATGAGTGGGTTCATGGAATGCGGGGAAGGGAATGACTGGTCATTGTATATGCACGACAAACACTTTGGTAAAATGGTATTTGTCTTGAGATATATCTGAGCATTGTGATTGTTATGTTGTTGATGCTTTTCTTAAGTGAAGGAACTTTGATGGGTGGTTTAATACAAATTTCTTGAATTTAACTCTCGCTTGGAAGTTACCCTTATTCTTTATTGGACATGGTTGAAAATTTTGCAAATATGCATTGGCATTTTATGGGAATAACGTAGAATGATAACTTATTCGAAGAATAGCATAAATGAATGTATGCACTTAGCAAGTCATTTGCATGATGTAGAAGTGTTTTGGTTTGAGTGAAAGGTTCTGGACATTCTATGACTGACTAAGTGCTTAAAATCACCAAAATATTTATATTTGTGATGCTTTATATTTCATCCCCACCCCCACCCCAAAATAAATAAATAAATAGAGATTGCTTTGTAACTTACCAATTACTGAATTCAAGAAGCAAATCGATACTTGCTTTTTGACAGAAATACTGCTAATTGTTTGCGAGATAATTCCTTTTATGGTAGTTCAATATTGAGGCTGAAATTTGTGAAATGCTCGAGTGTAGAAGCACTCAGCTGGTTGCATATATATATATATATATATATATATATATATATATATATATATATATATACACAATTCTGAATTAATTACATGTGGTTTCCAAGAAGTATAAATGTAAGAGATACCTTCTAAGTACATGGGAAAAGACCCATGCATGGATCTAAAAAATTCATGAACTTAAACTTGAAATTGATCTATTCCCAATAGACCAATTTCCAAAAATGGTTTTGAGGGAGACTAATATAGGTCTCAGGTTGTTCTTGTGGCATGTTGGTTTTGAGACATGTTGTGGTTGTTCCAACTCTATATGTAGCTAAATGTTTTGTTCTTTCTTTATCACAGTCTCTTACCTTGAGAGATAATTTTATTGGTATCCTGCTTTATTTAAATATTTTTCTGCCGTGGTTTATAATCAACAATTACTTATGCTATAATTTCTTATGATTGATCAACAATGTAGGTTGTTCCCTGTTTCTTTTTAATTAAAAAAGTATATTTAATATGACCTATGGTGTTTTCAAAGTTATGCTTATCTAAGTGCTGTTATTTGTTTTATGAATACTGAACTTGATTTTCTGTTGATTGGTTTGTCATATCTGCAGAGAATATCAGAATCTATTGCAGAATATGTAGCTCGTACACCTACCTTTTCAGATGATGGAGCAGTAACACTTGGATCCAAAAGAAGCACTTTGTTTGAAGTTGATGCTAAAACTGGATCAATCATTAAAATCCATGCGATGTCTGATTTTGATAATGCTTCTGCACCTTGTAGTGATGGAAAGCAGGGAGTCACAAATATCCTCAATGTAAAGAATATGGACCTTGCTGATCCCATGAAGCTGAATTCACCTCAGCCGCTGCTTAAGATTTTTAGGACAGATTATTCTCTTAAATCTGTTGGTCCTAGCTCAGGAATAGTTTTGTGGACTATGGCAGTAGCTGAATTTGAGGCTGTATTATTATGCCAACATACTTCTTTTGATCTAGAGGATGAGTATGCTTCTGACAGTAGCCTCAATTTTAGGATGCCATACCCATGTCAAGAGATAAACCAAGTCATTCGCCTGAAAAAGAATTTCCGGTTTGAACCTTCACTAACTGAAACGCTACTTGTGGATTATCATGAAAATGATATGCTCTCGATGCCTAACTCAAAGCTAATGCTTCCTTCACAGCTAAATATTGATAGATTATTCAATGGTCAAGATGATAATATGATGCTCCCTCAACCTCCTGTGGAGATTACAACACCAGGGGAAGTTTATCTGAACAGGACAAGTGAATGGCCAACTCCATTACCTCTTATATTGTTTACGGTATTTCTTCTGGCCTTTTCACTCATCTATCCTCTAGTGATTGAGAATCAAGATATACTCAAGGACCAAAACAGTGAGTCTGAATTAAAAGGTTCACCTGCTAAGAAAAAGAAAACACGGAAATCAGGGAAGAAAAATGGTACTATCGGTACAAGGGAAAAACACCTGTCTCCAGAGAATGAGGATGTTCTGACACAAAAGGATAATGAGAGAGAAGTATGGCAGCACTTCAATCAAGGTGATGAAAGTGTTGATGGACGGAGAATTGGTAAATTATTTGTTTCAAATAAAGAGATTGCTAAGGGAAGCAATGGTACCATTGTCCTTGAGGGAATATATGAACGCCGGGCAGTTGCTGTTAAACGTCTCGTCAAGTCTCATCATGATGTAGCTTATAAAGAAATCCAAAATCTGATTGTGTCTGATCATCATCCAAATATTGTTCGATGGCATGGAGTGGAGTATGACAGTGATTTTGTTTACCTTGCTCTGGAACGTTGTACATGCAATTTAGATGACTTGATTCAAATTTATTCAGATATGTCAGAAAACTTTGCGTTTAGGAAGGACCAAGGTTTCAGATGTTTGATAAAGTCCCAAATGCAGATGGAGAAGTATAATATACAATGTCTTTGGAAGGAAAACGGCTATCCATCTCCTTTATTACTAAAACTAATGAGGTTGGTGTTATGTCTTCTTGAATTGACAATTTATTAATAGACATATACTATCAATTTTTTATGATATTAGATCTATGATTAGCTTTGATATCATCTTGAATTTGGACTAGGCCTAACTCAATCCTAAAATCTCATGAGGTCAACGTTGCCCAAGCTTTTATTAGCTCTACTTTGGCCATATCTATAGTTGTGGAATCTCAACACATCCCCTCACTCCTAGATTGGACAAATGGAATGTTGAGATTGGAGAACTGAATTTTTTTATTGCACTAGGAAAATTTGTTGGTTAGTTATGACTCGAACACTGGACACAACACCGCTAATGTCCAATATATAAAAATATAAATTTACATTCTAGAAATAAAGTTGTTAAGCCTAACAATTTTTTATATAATAATGACCCTGATGGATATAATTCTAATAAACATCTCTTAATAGTTAAAAAATGCTATGAGCCTTGCAATATTTATAATATAATTTTTTTTTTTTTTTTTGTGATGGGATTTTTTGGGAAGTCTTTAGCCAAGAATAAGTGTTGGCTCAGTTTCTTGACTTTTGCTCAAACTGTGTCAGAGAGGTGTCCAAGCTGTGTCGAAAAGGTATCTTAGTAAAAAAAATATTTTTTTAATTGCAACACGGTTGAGGGGTGTCTGACAAGTGTCGTATTCAAAAAATGTCCAAAAAACACAGATGAGTTTATGCTTCCTTGATTACTAACACTAATGAGGTTGGTATTATTTCTTCTTGATTTGACAATTTATTAAATAGACATATATTATCAATTTTTTTTTTTATGATATTCGATCTATGATTGGCTTTGATACCATCTTGAATTTGGGCTAGGCCTAACTCAATCCTAAAAGTTATCTCATGAGGTGAAGGTTGTCCAAGCCTTTATTAGCTCTACTTTGGCCATATCTATAGTTGATGTATAATCTCAACACATCCCCTCACTCCTAGATTGGACATATGGAATGTGGAGATTGGAGAACTGAATTTTTTATTGAACTAGGAAAATTGCTAGGTCAAGTAAATTTTTGGATAGTTGAGGGTGACTTTATATTAGAGCTATCATATTCTTTGATACCATTTTGAAATTGTTTTGAGCCTAACTCAATCCCAAAAGCTAACTCATGGCTCATAAAGTGATGATTGCCCAAGTCTTCAGTTGATGTGAGATCTCATCAGGGTAGTTTGGTTTTAGGCTAAGAAAATGTACCTTGTTGCTATAGATGTGCATGACCTTTTTTTGCAACTAAGGAAAGAAAACTATAAAAGAAAAGGTTGGGTGATAAATGGGATGCTAGATATAACACATAAAGTCAAGGTAGATTCAGTGAGTAGAAGGTCAGATAGAATTGACTAGAATAAATTTAGCATTTCAGTGCAATAGGAGAAACCAAAGGGATGAAATGGGTATCGAGGGTGACATGAAATCATAAAATGAAGGTAAGAAGTTATGATAGTAAAAGGTTGGAGGAAAACATAGTAGTGAATAATAAAGAATGCCCAAGAATAAACATATTCAGTTACAATTTCGATTCACGTAGTTGATCCAACTCATTTGAGGACTAATGTTGAGATAAATCTTCCTTTTATGAAAGCTCAAGCCTGGAAGTTGACTTTCTAAGCATTGTGATTAAACTTGGAACGGACCAGCTGGTCCAGTCTGGTTTAACTGAAAACCAGACCCATGGCCTAATCACTTTATTAGACCAGACTTTTATTTAATTCACGTTGAAGTCATCAACCCGAGTATAAATCAGAGAAAACCGGTGACTCGGACCGGTCTCTCGCTTGGATTCTCTCACATTTTCCTAGCACTTCATGCAACATGGCATTTTTATTGCAATTGCACACACGTATCACAATGATCTAAAACGTGCAGCTGCCCTCTGGTCACTATGAGGCTCTGACATGTCCCTAGGTAGCTGCACCTGCCCACTCGCAGGAATTGGCTTTGAAATGAAATTTGGCCTACCAAGGATTTGAACTCTGGTCCTTTGGTATGCTAAAACTGTCATAACCACTAAACCAGCATCAGACTTGTTCTAACATCTGCAAAATTTTAGTTATATATTAAATCATTAGTATAAACTTTAACACATAATAAAACTGAATCATGTGGTTTAATTAGTAACTCATTGGTTCGACCAATGATCCAGTGATCTATAACATAACCGAGTCAATGACCGGTTTGGTTCTGATAACACTCTTACTGTGTTATTAAATAGCAGCCATGGTGGAGCCATGGCGGATTTTTTGGCAATCACCATGGCCAATTTGTGAAGGGAGGCCCACCATGGCGGCGTCATAAGGCACAATGGCGTGTTTATATGGAGGAATTTCTGTCTGATGCTATGTTCTGCCATCCTCCATTGATAACACTGCACCATTTCTAAGTTTATATAATACCTTTTTTATTAAATTAACTGTCTTTTTTTTGTATTGCAACACAGGGACATTGTTTCTGGGGTTGTTCATTTGCATGAATTGGGAATGATACATCGGGATTTGAAACCACAAAATGTTCTTATAATCAAGGAAAGATCTTTGTGTGCAAAGCTTTCTGATATGGGGATTAGCAAATGTCTTCTTGAAAATATGTCTTCTTTGGGTAATAATGCTACTGGTAAGTACTCCCTAAAAGAATAATGAATTTATTTTTGTTCCTAGCATTTGCCATGTGAGCAGCCAATTAAGTCTGGCATGAGATGGATATCTATAGATTATTGTGGTTATGACATCTCTTAATATCTTCGCAGTATTTTAGAATGTCTTAGCTTATCCTTGACATATCTTAAAAGATCATAATAATTTACTGGAGTGAATTTGTGATCTAATTGAGAAAACAATCTTATGAGTTGTTTCCTAATTATCCTTATGTAATTATGGTTAGTAGTCTTAATTGTATGAGTGAGGAAATAATCTTGTTGTTGTTGTTGTTGTTGATGATGATGTGGTTTGAGTGATACCATTGTCTGTTACTTACCTATGAGTCTTCTTGGAAACAAACCAAAGTTTGGTAAATCAACATCTTTATGGGGCTTGTCATGATTTTACTAAGCGTCATTGTCTCTTGAAAGTTTGATGGTCCTATGCTTACATAATTGACACTTGTTGGAATTTACACAGCTGCCCTCTATGTCCTGCCGGTGTTGCCCTGATTACTCTACCAGTCACATTCAAGCCTTCCAATTCACCTACATTTCCAGTAGCCTATGTGGATTTTTTAAGGTGGTTTGTGTTATGGGAGTTCTGCAGTTCTGCAGCCTCTTTTGCGGATATTGTAAATTTTTTTTGCCAATCTATCTCACTTGATCTCATTTGTTACTTGAGTCTATGATTTTTGTTCACCTGGCAACAACAACATTTTCTTCAAACTTTCTCATTCTGATTTTTTACCTACTGTCACTTTAGCCAATGATTCCCAAACACAATCTCAAGGCATTGACACTTCCCATCCTCTCTTTTCTCTATTAGTTCTGTATTTATATTCATTGTCGTCCCTGTAATTCACTTCTTGGTTTCTCCCTTCTTTTTGCTTTTAGTTTCTCCCTGTAATTCACCTTTTGGTGTCTCCGTCCTTACTGTGCCCAATACTGGATTAACTGAATGCCCCCTTTTGTGTTTGATAATTGATACTAGGTTCCTCACTGTGTTTTTCCTATTCAACCCTTTCATTCTCTTCCCTGTTGAGTCCTTGAGTCAGCTTGCTCTGTCTATATTCATAATCTCACTCCTGGTCAGGTTTTGACAAAATTATTGCCAAATGTGGGTATACCTTAAATATGTTTCACTGTCCCAAAAGGTTTATATTGTTGTTTTTACTACTCAACACCTCATCTCAGCCAGTGTTTCCTTTGATATTATTCTCTTCTTTATGTCTTCTATTTTACCTATTCCTCCTCTTCCTGGGCTAGTTGAGGTGGCTACACCACAGCCTCTCTTATCAAGGAACCTTACACTATTTCTTGCCCCTTCTACAACTATCATGAGGATCACAGCCTCCTTCAGAGCCCCTACCTCTCTGAATGCTACTGAAGTCACTGCAGACTCACCTTGGGACCCAGCTCCTTTACTAACCCTGTCATTGCCTCCCAAACCTGACCTTCTATGTCATTCCAGTCATCTTTGCTGAGTTATTTTCTATGGTGCTTGTATTGCATATGCTTCTCCAACATCTCCACATCCTCGAATTGTCTTTTTAGCTATGGCTTATGGGGCCAACATTATTTTTTAAATTTATTTTATTTGTAACAAGCTGAAAGCTTATTATTTTAACTTTTAACTCCAGAGGAGGGTTAGAGTATATTCTCAAAACATCTCCAAAGTATTTTAGAATGTCTTAAATATATCTCCTAAAATCATTATGATTTATTGTGGGATCAATGATCTAATTTAGGAAGTAATTTTAGGAGTTGTTTCCTAATTTTGTTTTCTTTCCCAATTTGTTTCCATATCAATCCACTATTATTCAGATTTCAGACTCAACTTTAACACTGATATGTAAAGTACGTCTATTCACTTTTTCCTTTTTTTGTTCCTTTTTCATATCAGCTTGAGCAGCTTGTTTTTGTCGAATCCTACATTTTAAACTGCAATACTTTATAATTAGTTTATTATCCCGTGCTAAGGTTTACTGGCTTAATTGCAGGTGGTGGCAGTTCAGGTTGGCAAGCACCAGAACAACTTGTTCAAGGACGTCAAACACGGGCAGTAGATATATTTAGTTTAGGTTGTGTCCTTTTTTTCTGCATTACTGGAGGAAGACATCCATTTGGAGAACGTATTGAACGGGATATCAATATTTTGAAAAATCAAATGGATCTTTTCTTAGTGGAGTTCATTCCTGAAGCCAAAGATCTTATTAGTCATTTATTAAACCCTAACCCTGATCTAAGGTAAATTATTCTCATTAAATGCATTTTCTGGAGAATGGAAATATCTATTTTCATATACCTTCATAACTTTTCATCTTGTGATGACTTGCTTAATTGGTATGTGGTATAAAATGGTGAAGTCTCAAAGTCCAAATTATGCATAATAAGATAAGATGTAAGAGTCTACCCTATTTTGGTAATATCTAATGATCAATCTATTGGTGTATTTATTTGTGTTTTTCAAGGTCTGCTGCTATCAGTATTCAGGGGGTCATTTCCACAACTCTTACTTTGTGCCCCTTCACTCTCTTCTCTAATTTAATTACACGTTTCTTTTTTTATATTATTTATTATTAAAAACAATGCATACAGCTGTGGCCTAGTCAATGAGGCACAGTTGGCTTATTCTTTTCCAAAAGTCCTCAATTTACAAATACGAGAAAAAAAAATGGGGCTGAAGGTGCTTTGCCTTGGATGCACATGCATGTGAAGGTGCAGTCAGTGCCAAGGTTGTTAAAATCGAGATTTTACCTAGGATCGGAAGGGGGGATGAAAGATCGTAAATCGGGGATCGTAGGATCGGATCGAGATCCTACTTTAGTACCTAAAATTTTTATATAGAATCTCTATGTATAAAAAATTAAATAAATAAAGAAACAAACCTAGATTCATATATAAATTTATAAGTCATAATATAATATA
>PYAF01006234.1:1102453-1112457 GCA_007407185.1 Glycine tomentella | reverse complement strand
CCCCAAGCAGTACTCGTGTGAAGAACTATAACCCGGGATTCTGCCAAGGCCACCTGAACAAGCACATCAGTAATCTCCTCCCTAGTTGTCTCAGGAGTCATAGGTGCTTTAAATGAGATCTTGCAACGTCTCTCGGCAAGCTTATCCCCTAATGCACCTATTCCATTCCTCCCATGGTCATCATCACCATAAACAGCAATAACCTCTCTCCATCCAAAGTAGTTAACAAAGTCTGCTATTGCAGTCATTTCATAAATGTCACTAAAAGCAGTTCTAATAAAGAATGGGAATTGAAGGGAAGAAAGAGTAGGGTCAGTGGCTGTAAATGATAGCAGAGGAACTTGGAGCTCGTTCGCTATATGAGATATGACATGAGCTGTTGTAGAGGTCTGGGGACCGATTATAGCCACAGTTTGTGTCGCCATGAGCTGCAAGGCTATTACACACAATTTATGTAAATCAAGAGTAATAATCTGCCAAACTTTGAAGTAACTTGTCTAAGATGCTTTTAAAGTTTTAACACATAAAAAAGATGGGAATATTGTGAAGGACGTACCCTCGGCAATGCTCAGAAAACCTCTGTATTTGGTATCTTCTTGCAGTGAGGCCTTCAACTTAGTCTTAACAAGAATAGATGGATCAAAATTTACATCGTCAACCGCAGCTTGTACAGCAGTTTTCACCATTCTACCAACACTGGTATTGAAAGAATAGAGAACCCCAATATTTACAAAAGCAGGTATTGTGGAATTATCTGATACTTCCCCACTTGAAGATAATTCTTTGGAGAGAACCATCAACACAACAATCCAAACTCCAATCATGGTTGCAGATGCCCTTTGGAAAGCCATTATCAATCACACTGCTCAACAAACAAGTAAAGCAACATCCTAAGAGAATTAAAAAAGAGGGATATTAAGAAAGTAAAAAGTTAAACACTCATCCACAAAACTGTGACTTTCAAAACATTAAGCATAAACTGCACTTCACAGTCAAGACCTTATTTGGCATGTTAAGCTAATTCCAGGCCAAGTAACCCAAAACAAAAACATAAGACACAAAGTTGCAAAGCGCATCTCAAACACAACCATGATAGGAAATAATAAAGCATTAATGTTCCAAAAAAAGTAGCAGATTGCAAGGGGAAATAACAGCATGTGAATAATATAGAACTTTAATCAAAGAGATGAATGCACCTGAAGTTTAATTCACAGTATAGTAGCTGACATCTATATTCACCAGCAAAGTGGTCCAGAAAACCTGATGTTTGGTTCAATTTGAGAATAAAAACATCAACTTTACATGTGCCCAGATAGAAAAAAAAAAAAAATCAACTTTAATCAGGAGTAATGTAAGACCATTGTAGATTTTGGAGAATCAGATAAAAACTGTGAAGAAGGGGAAAAGGGAAGATCTTAAAAAAGGAAATTTTTATTGATGGTGTTGACGAGAGTGAGAATAATGTTCATAAAAATGAAGGCTATTCACCAGGGGATGCTATTGGTAATGGTATTGCTTTTTCTTTCTTTTTTATTTTGCTTTTCTAGTTTCTAGTATAAAGCCAAAACGACACTTGTGGCATCAATATAATATCTTTGTGGTGGCGAAAGTTCTTGAAGGACAAACTCTTCATTCCATGTTCAATACCACTGTTCACTGTTTCTGTACATTAGTGAGAGATAGAGAATTGTTTTGACGAGGTTGACTTGGTGTCATTTACTGCAACTAAGTGGATAAAATGTTTTTGTTGGAACATAAAAAGGATAAATACCAATATACCATTTTAATTGTGTAGCGACTAATTAATCCTTGAAAAATAAAAAATTTAAATTTAATTTTTAAATATATAAAAATATGATAAATTGATATTATCATTAAATTTATGAGATTATTTTATCATTAAATTGTAATATTTGAGAATATTTGTATTTTTAGGATTAATTATGAGATTAAGTTATAAAATTTAAAGATTAATTTATCATCAAATTATCTACAAAATTAATTTATCATACTTTTATTTTATATTTGATCACTAAATTCAATTTTTTCATCTTTTAGAAACTAATTTAACATCTTTTGACACATTCAAAAATTAAAATAGATGTTTACCCAAATACAAATTATGACTTGTAGATTAAGTTTCAGTTCTATCAAAATTAATTTTAAAATTAAATCAAGTCAAAGTAATAAATAATTATTTTAATTTTAAATATATTAATTCGGTTCCTACCATTAAAAAGAATATACATGAACACGAGTATTTTTCACATGATGTCGTTAGTTAATATTAAACTCTCACTATAATATTTTTTATGTATGTACTTTTAATGTAAAATATATAGTACCTACTAATAAAAAGTAATTTTTAATATAACTTTTAAACATAATCACTATAAAAATTAATAATTTATTATATATATGAAGTTAGTGAATAAAATAACAATATAAAATATCTTTTACGCTACATGTATTATTTTATTAGTAGTGTGTTGAAGTAAAATTATTTTTTTTGGTTGTGAAAGGCTGAGGCCTAAAAGCCCCACCACAAAAAAAACTACTACTAGTATCCACGTAGGAAAGACAATGAAAGTACATCACCCATCGAGAGAAACCGAAGAAAAAGGAGCTGAAGGAAAAACACACGTATCAATGTATCATGCAGCAAAGATAGAGACCATGATTAACTTTTTCTTTCAGGCATAAGAATCAGATATAGATATAAAAATTTTATAATAATGTATGTATTATGTTTAATTAATTTAGACTCATTCGATAGAAATCATGTTTAGTTAAAACGTTCACAACTTGATTAGATTTTCTAATTAATTGTTATAATATGAATTTTAATGTTATTTATAAATAAAAAAGAAATAAATTTCTAAAACAATCATTCCGAGGGAATGTTGTGACATGGGAAGCGTGAAAATGAAAATGAAACGAAAACACGTGATTGGTGAACGCGACGGCAAATTGGCAGCACTTTCCCACATTAATTAATGGATGCAGACTACAGAACAGAGTGTCACTACTTACCAAAGCTGGACAATGACTACTTTCACACGGGACAGCGCTCTCAAACAACGATTCTTCTAATTTTTTCTCTTCCGGGGGAAACAAACTCCAATGACCATACACATTAGATTATGGGTATCTAACCAAAGGATTGGGTGTTACATCTTCTTGTATTCATAATAGTGGGAATTATTTATTTAACATGATAAGACAGATTTAGATTATGGGTATATAATCAAAGGATTGATGTTGTGTTATATTTTATTATATTTATATGAGTGTGAATTATTTATTTAATAACATAATTATTTATTATTTATATTATATATGAACAAATTTTAGATTGATACAAGTCAAATATTTTAAATGAAATTCATATTTGATCCAATAAAATAAAAGATATATGTGATCTTTTGGACAAAAAAATTATGAGTATATTTACTTAAATAATTTAGTTATGTATTTAATTATGTAATGACTATTTATTAAATTTCCTAAAAAAATTATTTATTGAATATGAGTCTCTTGATAAATTTGCCTACAAAATTAATTGAGAAAAATAAATAAAAAAATTATCATAGTAATTTTTTATATAATTTATTAAAATAAGTTAAAAAGTTAAAAGTTATTATTATATTTGCTCATGCTCATGAAAAAGATTTTGCATGTTTTTCTACAATTGTTGACAAAAATGTTTTGAATGAAATTAATTTTGGTTAAAATTAATTTTAAAATTATTTGATTTATGTTTAAATGTTTTTAATTTTTATTATAAAATCAAATTATGAATAAAATTCAGTGTAAAAATTGAATCCAATACAAGCTCTTCAGATAATTTTTATGACTCAGAAAGATTAGTCTAGTAACTTATAAGGATATCTTGCAACCAAGAAGGAAAAAAATTATGGTTACACGTAACTTCGAATATTTTTTTTGAAAAATCTTAAATTATCTCATAGTTTGAGAATCACCCATTTCTTTAGATAATTGTTTTGCATCACGATACCCATTTTTGGGCGACTTTCTTTTGTGCTCACGTTGCCGTCTAATCCAGCAACTTGCTATATACCCAGGAAACTATCGTGAATAATGAATGTGCCAAAAAAGATGCCATTGAATATTTTAGCGTGATTGATGAAATAAATACTACAAATACAATAATAATAAAAGTCATATTTTACTGTATGAAATCGTTCACATGAATCACTTGTTGTTTTTCAGGTCAGTTAAAGACTAATTCTGTAAATATAAATGTTATTTATAACAAAATTTCTCTTAATAATTTTGTCTTTTTTTCCCCTTCTCCTTTTCCTCCTCCTCACAACATTAAGTAACCATGCAATATATCACAAATAATTAGGTTAACACTCCAAACACTATCTATCATTTGCATCAAACCCAAATAGAATAAAGAAAACAAAAGCATGGGAGGACATCAACCAAACCCATGTACAATCATTTGAACTTAAATGATGAAAGATCATATCTATTATGGAAAACTCCTCCCTAATGAAAGTAGGATACCACCAAAAGAAACATTATATGCTAGTACTATGAGAGACAAACTTATTTACACAATTATTATATATATATATATATATATATATATATATATATATATATAAAGAGTATATAAATCTACAAGCAATTTCGATCATTTTATAGATCAATTCAAACCTTTTGGTGAGAAAATAAAAAAAAAAAAAACCCTTTAAAGCGGCACATATTTTTAGTTTTATAAAAAGATACAATCTTCCATTATTTTGGAAATTTCTTATTGACAACAATTTAGTGAAATCATGTAAAGCTCCATGAACCTTTTCCAAATAGGTAGACAAAACCATCAAAATTTTGAGGGGTAATCACACTCTTAAGGTCATGCCTAACCTCGTTATCGCATAGAGACATTAGGTGTCATTGGTGTAAGAAGAACATATCTAACTTATTTTTAGTATGTGTCACACACATATTTCACATAATAATAATAAAAAAATACTCAATGATCAAATCAAGAATGAGTCAAACCCAACCTTTTGTGCTCACTATGAACATATTTGCTATTATTAAATATATATTGTCCATTTAAATTACAAGTGCTCCTAGATTTAGCATAGGTTATAATAGTTAATCTTGGACATTGACATTATTTTCAATGTGGACACGAACAGTTGAGTCATCCAAAGATCCATCTTCATGCACTACCTTTCTACAAGAGCACTTCTCCTTTCTCCTTGTCTTTGGCCTGCATTTGTCTTCCCCTTCTCTTTCATTGACAAAGGAAAGGAACGATCGAAGACGAGCAGAGCGTGATGAGCATTCAATGTTACTACTACTGGAATCCCTGCTAAAACGGTAGGCCATTCTAATAACATAGCAAAGGAGAGAAAGGAAGCATGCTATGCCACTCAGTAGGAACAGACCCCAAAAGCTTTTTAGCTCAAGTCTGTCTATGCCTTGTTTTGCACCCTCTGAGCTGCATGCACTTCTTGTTAGCCATTTATCATGAATTCTTTGCAGATCACCATTTTCTGATAGTTTTAGGATGGCAGTTGACATATCAATTGCTAGGGGAGATTCCCTTGGGAAGCCCTGCATGTTACACATATACATTTAAAACATGTTCAAGCCATGTTGCTGTCAACAATGTGATGATCATATATAACACTATGAATTTTTTACTTTTATGATGAAGCTGTCTAGTAGGTAGATAGAGATAAACAATCAGCACTTTATAGTACTGTGTGGTATAAGTATTCACATTGGTCTTAGGGATATGCTGTCTGGGTTTTCCACTAGGAAAGTAGCTCCCTCTTTGACTTGACTGTGTTGCATGGTGGATTAGACTATCTGGATTTATATTAGGATTTTTTTTTTTTTTGTGAAAGTCTTCCAAGGAAGAGGTTGAGGCCTTTTTAAGATTATAAAATAGATTTTCTCATATTTTGACATTAGTGCAAAATCTAACTTCATTTCCACTAGTGAAATGTATCTTCTGTGCCTATATGCCAAACTCTGTTTTGAAGACTTTGAGAGAGAGTGAGCTACTATAAAAAAGAAAAATGAAGGACACATGATGGAATATGCACATCCTTTGTACACAATACTTTTCAATTTTAGAGAAGAATATTTTTAGAATTATTCAACCACCTATCACCTATCTTAATACTTTGAATGATGAATTTGGTATATTTGATGTTGAGTTTAACATAAGAGAAAATGGATTTATATACTTACAAAACCCCATCCCATCTTGGTGAACTCTTGACCAACGATACCAAATTCACATCTGGTCGATAGGAAGAGCTCCATATAGGCACGTTCATCTATTATTGCAGCAACACCACCATTAGCAGGACCATCCTTCAAGGCTTTTTCATATTCTGATGGTGAGTTGAGAGGAACAAGCCTGGACCTGTGTATGTTGAGCTCGTCTGTCAGATAATTCTCAGCAAATGAACCCCTCAGGAAACCGATGCGGTCGCTGCTTATTACTAGGCTTTCAATTCCTTTAACCGGGGAAGAGAGTTGTTCCACGGTTAGGATGGAGGTGAGGCTTGCAATGTAGCTTGAGTTGAGTATCAAAACCACAAAAAGCCATATTATTAGCACTAATCGACCAAGCGTGCTCACAGTTTTCTCTCCTGCATAGAAGGGGTTTTTCTGAGATGTAAGACTTGAAATATACATCACCATTTTTTACAAGGTAACATGAGATTTTGTTGGTTACTCTTAAAGGTGGAAATTAAAATTTTGTTAGAAAATGTGTTGGATGTTAATAGCATAAACCTTTTCGGTTGATTGATCTTTACAGTCTTGTAAAAATTGAGTTTCTGTTCTGTACACGAGGAAAACTAGATACAAAAAAGTTCCAAAGACTTACTATGTGCAAAAAATAGGGTTGAAAAGCTAAACCTGCAGAAATAAATGATAAAGATGTCAGCAATAAATAAATCATGCTAGTGATCATATGAACCAATAAAAAATTTAAGGCCATATTTCAAAATTGATTACCATACAATGGTGACAAATTGTCTTCTAGGAGGGCCTCTAAAGTCATTATTTATGCGACGCTCTAAAATCCACACAACAGCTCCAACCACCAAGAAAAACAATCCTGTCACAAACCACATCATTGGAGTGAATGGTGTGAGGAAAGCCCAAGCACTTGATTTCAGCTTCTTGATAGGAGCCACAACAACTAGACCAGACTCAATATATGGCTGTGTAAAATCTACTATCTTAGTTCGGT
Organism: Glycine tomentella; assembly: GCA_007407185.1. Lineage (NCBI taxonomy): Eukaryota > Viridiplantae > Streptophyta > Magnoliopsida > Fabales > Fabaceae > Glycine > Glycine tomentella. The sequence goes on along the minus strand of PYAF01006234.1, from coordinate 1,105,196 downwards.
TTGTAGTAATGGTAATGTCCCCCACCACAGCATCAAAGGCCTGCACATAATAAAATAAGCAATTTCAATGTAAGAAATTAAAACAAATCAAAGCAGCATGATACGCAAAATGATGGCAGAGTATATACGAAAGCTTTTATACTCACACCAGTTGTGATCATGTGAAGAAGGTCCGAATTTAACGGGTTGGTTTTACCATCACCAAATGGAATAAACTTGAATGGTACCGGATAAGGCAATAAGTTCAGTGCAGCAGTAAACACATCTATGCAATAACCACCAAACATCTCAGTTCCCTCGACTTTTGACACGAACTCGCGGTAACTAATTCTGAGTGGCACCCCAATTCTCAAGTGTCTTCCATTGCTGGCGAAAACCCAACCACGCGGGGTTTGAGTTGTTTGGCCAGGCCAGATGACACCAAATAGTCCCTCACTGAAATTGGAGAGACTAGGACCTTCCCCAGTGTGAAGACCTGAGGTTTCAGACCAATAACCAATCCTCCTAATTCCAGTGCCTATCACATTAATGATTTCATATGATGAATGCACCAAGTTTCCATCAGGACTAAACACCATTTGGCCTGTTAAACCAGTTCTGTTCACTTCTAAAATCTTTTGAAGCAACATGCTACCATTAACAAAGACCCCCATAGTATCAAGGTTAAGGGTGTCCCCTCTTAACATGTTTAGGCTTGAATCATTTGAAAATGACAAAGTTCCACCACTCTTAAAAAACGCATCGAGTGCTGAAGCAAGCAACCACACAGTGTCATAGGCGTAAAGACCAAAGATATTTACCCCAAAAGGGTCCTGATTAGGATCTTCTTTTTGGCTCAGTTTTTTCCACCTAGAAACAAATTGTTTTTTCATGTCTGAATCCGGTGTATGCATGCGCAAGGTGATAACACCTTGGATGTCATTCATGGCTGAAGATGAGAACAAGGATGGTTCTGAATCTAGTACTGTGGAAAGCCAATCTGTGGCTATCCACACATAACCACTTCCCATCATGCCAAGTGACTGAGCTGCATGATGAAGCACTTCTAATCCTGAAGAAGGGTATATGTGAAGGACTATTACCCTTGTTTCCATTAAAGCTACCTTAACTAATGCGCTGTTTATTTCTTCGTGGCTTATGTTATCTGGTTTAAATGGTACTTTATATGATATTTTACAACGTTTCTCTGCTAGCTTTTCCCCCAAGGCAGCTATCCCATTTCTTCCATGATCATCGTCGACGTAAATGGCTATGACATCTCTCCATTGAAAGTGATCAACAATTTCTGCCACAGCAGCCATCTGATACTGATCACTCTGTGTTGTCCTAACAAAATATGGGAACTGCAGTGAAGTCAGTGTAGGATCCGTTGCTGCAAATGAAAGTAGAGGCACTTGCATCTCATTTGCTATGTGTGAAATCACATGTGCCATGACTGAGTACTGTGGACCAATTATGGCCACAGTGTCTTTCTCCATCAACAAAAATGCTGTAATAAAAAAAACCAACAAAACAGTGACTGGGATATATAATGTTTTTGTGGGGGAAAACGTGCAAAAGAATGAAGTGGGAAAAGTGTGATGTGTTTGAAAAGGACATACAATCAATGATTCCTAGGAATCCAGTGGATAGTTTGGTGTCTAGCAATGTTATATTAAGCTTAGTTCCATTGAGAATTGTTGCATTGGAATTTATGTCATCCACTGCTGCATGTATAGCAACTTTAGCCACTTTGCCAATTGTTGAGTTGAAGGATAAAATTGCCCCAATGTTAACGGCACATGGTGATGTAGAATCATTAGTAGTGGTTCCTGTTGAGGGAAAACCACTGTAGAGGATGACAAGGACAAGAAGCCAAACTTTGCTCATGTTGTATTTTACTGCAAATATAATAACAAGGCAAAAGAAAACAAAAAGATCCTAGTAACATGTTCATATGTTACTGTACATCGTAAAAGAAATATTACAATAACATCTTAAAAGTTGTAAACGATATACGATATATGAGATATGAAAAAAGAAAAACATTCGCATCGTTAAAGAAAAAGAAAATATAAAACTATATGAAATATTCTTACTGAGATATGTAAACAATATTTGGACTGTGGTAGCGCACTTTTCATGAAAATGGAGGAAGCTAAAGGTTCGAGCGAAATTAAGGAACAAAATGTGTCTCCTTATTACACTTTCACTGAAATAGCTAGCAAATTGTAGTTTATTTGTGACATGCCTTGTAATGTTGGAGATCATGTGCTAAAGTGAGGCATGGCGTGAATCCTTTTATAGCAATTAGCAAGTGGCTCATGCATGATGTGTTCGGTCCTTTTGAAAGAGTAATATTCAATTTTCATAATTTTAGTTTTGGTCATTATTAAGTATGTTTAGGGAAAATGTGAATACCGAACAATTGAATATATGGATAAAGGTATTGAAGGTGAAAGATCATATGGGGTAGTTTTTTTTTTTTTTTTTTTTTTATAATTATTATTTAGGGTTTGTTTTGAATTATTATTCAAAATGGGATAAATCGTAATCTATATTATGATTTTTTTAACTGAAATTGTAAAATATTTCATGATTTTAATTATTTTTTTAATTTACAACTTTAAAGTTGTAGGATTTTTTTGTTCTTCTGACTTTAAAGTTGTTAAAGTTTTTTTTTTAATTTTTTTTTATAGAAGTCATAAATGAATTTATTACTTCTATTTTTTTAGGATTAATTCTATTTTTTCATATATTTTTT
>PYAF01006234.1:1069441-1102353 GCA_007407185.1 Glycine tomentella | reverse complement strand
TCTATAAAAAAATTAAAAAATTTTAACGAATTTAAAATCGTAAAAAAAATCCTACAACTTTAAAGTAATAAATTTTAAAAAAAATAACTCAAATCATAAATATTTTACAAGTTTAACTAAAAAATAGAGGTAGTAAATATCGGTTATGACTTTTAGTTCAAAAATCATAACAGATATTAAAATTTATACTTTTTTAAATAATAATTCAAAATTAATCTACAAATGGTAATTATAAAAAAAGAGCCCCAAATAATCGTTTTGCCTATTGAATATAAAACACAACACAGTACTTTTTCTATTGCTGCATGAATTTATTGTTGTATTTTTGTTTATAAACATAGTGCTGTTCTTTTGAAAAAGTGCAAAATGATAATAGATGCAAAATAATAGAGTGATGCTATTTCTTGGTAATGACGGATGTGCCAATGAGGACCCCTGTTGTTAATGTTTAATTTGTAGAAAATATCTTCCTTGACTATACAGAACTTCAGTTGAAAAAGTGCAGAGAATAATAAAGGCCGACAAGGATTGTTAATGTTTTATTTGTAGAAAATATCTTCCTTGAGTCAACAGCACTAGCTCTCATTACTAAGACACGGTAGATTTTAAGTGTATACCTATAACTGAAATCAAGTTCAGAAAGTGATTTTAAAGATTCAATATCGTATGGACACGGGTGAGTTGCAATCTCCATCGATCATCTGAAGTCTGAACAAAGAAATGAAATATTTTTCGCACTTCATTAGTGGGAATTGGGAACTGTGTGTCACACCCAAAGAGCTAGCTAGTGATACTCGTAATGGTGGTTGACATTGACAAAAAATTGCAAACACACAATAAAAGTATAAAACGTACATAGTTTTTTAATTACACTGTTAATAAAGAAAAATTGTTAGAGATAACTTAAATAATATAACTTATAAGATAATTATTGTAAAATTCAATATAATTGTCATATATGTCAATTTTTAATTGGTTTAGCGGGTGAAATCTACTTCTAATATTAGTATATGTAAGTGTTCCTACTGTATTCTGCCGAAATCTAATTTAAGCCCGTGTCAAGTTACAGAGGCCACACGGTATAAAAAGTATTATTTACTCTTATTATAGTTCTTGGGTTTTTTTATATGTTTTTGTCAAACTGTCTCGTTTCTGGCAACGACCATTGACTTGATGTAAACAAAGTCAATTAACATGATCCACCAAAAAGTACTGGACAAAAAAAAAACATTTTGAAATTCTTAGGGCTACATGTTTTGTCATTCTGAAATTCTTCTGAACATGTTTGGAAATGAGGAGAAAACGTGTGTGTTGAACATTTCTTACTCATTATTACTCATGCATGCACCGTATGGATTTTTTTGAAATAAAATTAAAAACATTTAAAATTACGATAAATATATAGTTAATTAGTTTAACAATTTATTTTTTTTTAAATAAAAATAATATGTTTCAAGTTTGTAAGAGTATCATATATCTTTTTAAAAACGTTCTTATTTAATATAGAAGGTTAGATAATAATAAAATGTTAGGATATATATATACATGGTACAAGGATCTAGATCTGTTAGCCTATTAAAAAAAAAAAAGGATCGATCGATCTTGATATATGTTAAATGTTGCAACAATAAAATTAACTTGGTACTACCTGTTCTTATCTTTAATAAGAACGGTACTTAATTATTCTCTGACGATTACTGGAGGGGGCAGCTTGTTAATTAAGCACTGGTGCTTAACATTAGAGTCGACTCATTAAATGGATTTAATGATAAATAATGTTTTAATATAATAAGTGTCGATAAAATATAAGGATGTTGGATTATAATTTGATGGCTCATTAAATAAATTTTTTAGAGTTTGCAGGATTAAAAAAGTGAGTTGCTTATAAATTATAAAAATTAAATAGGAGTAATGTGTAATGGTGAAACCCATTTAGAATCTTAAAAATTGAAAAAAAAATGAATTGGTGGGATATGGAGATGGACTTAGGGAGGAAATTAGACAAGTAAATTAGACATTACATTTACTTCAACCCTAAAAAGACAGTAATTAAATGAGTTTTTTTTTTCCTTATATGTTATTCAATCTGTTTATTTCTATAATTCACACACAAAAAAAAGCCTGTTTGTTTCTACTCAACTGCACTTCTATATTCACACATAACACTCAATAATCTTTTTTAACTAAAATAAGATCAACTTTTGAGTGTGAAAGAATCATTGTAGAAGGAACTAACCCCACAATGCTTTTAAGAAGATTAATTTGTATGTAGCATACCTTTATTTAATTTCTATGGCCGCGCTGCCCTTTGGAAATTCGGTGAGCCACTCGTGTTTTCGCAATTCCATTTCAATCCAATAGCATAGTATTAAATTGGCAAAAATTATTAATAATTGTATTTGTACTCAATTTTTGCATAACTGTTTTTACATATAAGAAAGAAATAAAAGGAAAATGTGAGATAATATAAGTGATATGATGAAAAGTGATAAAAAAAATGTAAGTAAAAAAAAATATTGAAGAAAGAATTACATAGATAAAACAAATTAATACAATTCGAAGATGTCTTCTAATTAATTGGTTTCGTGGGAGGACTACTACAGGTATGAAAAATTCACGACTTTCAATTGTCAGCACTCAGCAGCCAAAGACGAAGAAAGCAATTCATGAAATCTAATTAATCAACAATGATGCATAATTTGGTGGTTACTTTTAATTTATTTGGTGAAATGCAACTAGTAAAATATAAAAATGGAGGTAAGTGACTATTGACTAATATTTTCTTCCCGTTAATGATATCATCTTTTCAAAAACAAAATTCGTTAAGCCTCCATTAACTTGGTCTATTATTTCCAATCAGAAATACTTTCTAATTTTACTGGTAGACAAATTATAGTACATCATCATTGAGTTGTAACTTGCAATCAGGAGGGCCTTTTAATTGGATGCAAAAATGTTTGTGAATTCTCAAATGGCATGGAATAATTATCGTAGTGCTTTGTCAACGTGCCTAAATGAATAAATGCCTACTATCTTATATATAGTGCTTGAAGCACTACGTACTATTGAATACTATTATCTAACGTATGGATAATCTAAGCCCAATCAATCTTAGATCATCTAAATGAGAGCATGTTTTGCACAAGTGTCTGACATAATGACAATGAAATAATGACATATATAATGACCTGAATAATATTTGTCAAATGAATGATAAAAACAACTGTTCTGTTCTGCTCCGGATCACGCGATGACGTATAGGAACACTTGTTTAACCTCGATAAATTGTGTGTTCGTGTGTACATGTTTACTTTGATCCTTTTAAAATTGCGATTGCTGTTGCTAACAATGGAGAATGACACTGGCAATAATTGGTCCCCAATACTGAGTCACGGCCCATGTGATTTCACACACTGCAAATAAAATGCAAGTGCTTCTACTTTCATTTGCAGCAACAGATCCTACACTGACTTCACTGCAGTTCCCATATTTTGTTAGGACAACACAGAGTGATCCGTATCAGATGGCTGCTGTGGCAGAAATTGTTGATCACTTTGGATGGAGAGATGTCATAGCCATTTACGTTGATTATGATCATGGACGAAATGGGTTGGCTACCTTAGGGGATAAGCATTAAGCTAGCAGATAAACGTAGTAAAATATCATATAAAGCACCCTTTAGGCCGTAGGCCAGATAATATATAACCCGAGAAGAAATATACAGTGCATTAGTTAAGGTAGCTTTAATGTAGTCCTTCACATATACCATTCTTTTGGTCTACAAGCACCACAACCCATGAATGACATCCAAGGTGTTATCACCTTGCGCTTGTATACCCCCAAGTCAGAAATCAAAAGAGAATTTTGTTCTAGGTGGAACAAACTGAGCCAAGAAAAGAAAAGGATCCTGAAGAGGGTCTGCACTCGATGCATTTTTTTATTAGTGGGTCATTTTCAAGCCTAAACATGTTAAGGGCGACACCCTCATCCGATACTATGGGGGTCTTTGTTGATGGTAACATGTTGCTTCAAATTTTTTTAGAAGTGAACAGAACTGATTTAACAGGCCGAATGATGTTTGGTCCAAATGGGAACTTAGTTCATCCATCATATGAAGTCATTAATGGGCTTTTGTATTAAAATGATGTAATTTTTTTCATAAATTACCAAAATGGATAGATTTTAAATAAATTACTAAAATGGACAAATTATATCTTTAAAGATGATTTTACTTTTTCAATTTTTGTTTTTTTTATAAAAAAAATGACGTTTAAAAAACTGACACAGATTATTTTGCTGCATTAGAAACATATAAATGTTAGGAGGATTGGTTATTGGTCTGAAACCTCTGGCCTCCGTACTAGGTAAACTCCTAATCATTCCAATTTTAGGGATGGAAATGGACTATATGGTGTCATATGGCCTGGTCAAATAATCAAACCCCACGTCACTTGAGAATTGGGGTGTCACTTAGAATTAGTTACCGTGATGAGTTTGTGTCAAGAACTGAGGGAACTGAGATGTTTAGTGGTTATCGCATAGATGTGTTCACTGATGCCCTCAAGTTATTGCTTATCTTGTTGACTACATGTTTGTTCCATTTGGAGATGGTGAAATCAATTAATCCACTAAACACAGAACTTCTCAACATGATCACAGCTGGGGTGAGTATAATTTTTCATTGAGTGTATTTGTTCTAACTTGCTGGATTTAAATTCCTTGTAATATACTTGTAGGAGTTCGATGGTGTTGTGGGGGACATTACCATTGCCACAAACCGAATAAAGATGGTGGATTTTACACAGCCATATATTGTGCCACCTATAATTAAGGAAGATGGAATTCAGTGCTTGGGTTTTCCTGGGCAATTCACTCCTATTTTTTTTTCTTAGTTGTTGGAGCTGTTGTGTGGATTTTAGAACGTGGCTCAAATGATGGCTTTAAAGGCCCAGCAAGAAGGCAGTGTGTGTTGGGAGGAATCCACCTTCTCTATAAACTAACAGGGAGTCTCAATAGAGATTCAACCCTCAAACAAAACAAACAGACTAACGTAAAAACATGAATAATCAAAAACACAAGAAATAACAGGAGAAAAACAACACACAATCAAATAGTTTTACGTGGGAGAAAACCTTCTTCAACACGAAAAAGAAAAACCCATGAGATCTTGTCTAAAATCAATCCACTATTATCAATAATGGTTACAAACACTCTCAATAACCTTTCGCTGGAGAAACTCAACCTCACTAACAATGGTGGAACTCGCTCGTTACAAGGTTTGCTCACTCAACCTTTCGGAGACTCACTCACATAAAAGCTCTCTCTTCTCTGCGCTCAACAACAAGAATTCTCTCCTTCCTTCTGGAATTCGGAATCCTGCCAGCCTCCATCTATAAATGGCGTACTTATAGAGAGGAATTAGGTTTAGAGATTTCAGCACGTGGACCAGGGTCAGTCCCCTCGAAAATTGGGCCCAAGTCAACAAATCTATTTTCAATCACATTGAAATTTAAGCCAAACATTAAAACGGAAATATCCAATGTAACCATTATATTATATGGTAATTAATCCCCAAAACCAACATCTTTGATTGTTTTATTAGGAGACAGAATACAAAGTTCAGCAGTTTCTAACATCTGAATTATTTCTCTATGCAGATTTATCTTTTCAACCCTGTCTTTTGCTCATAGTAGGTGGTTGAAATTTGAAACTTTTACTTACTTAGTGCCTTGCGGTTTTTTGTTGCTTTACTATAAGAAAGAATGCGTACTCAATTTCAAAACGGTATAGATAATCTATCATATTAAAAGTTTAAACTATTATATGAAATTTCATAAATAATCTTACTTTATAACAAAATTTTACTTAAGCCATAGCCTATTTTATGCCCTTCAGGTATAATTCTATCAACTCTTGACAAATGTGCGTTGTTTGAACATCTTAGGCCACGTTAAGGTTGGGGTGGTTAAGAGTTTTTTTTTTTTTTAAATGTAGTTTTTAAAATCTAAGATGTTCAGAAAAAAAGAGTTTAGATAGTTTTTAAGTCAATTTTAAAATAGTTTACATTTATTTTCAAAACAAAAAAATGAATTTATGAATTTAGTTTAGTTTTAAAACACACTCTCATCATCACCATTTCTCACCACCACCATAGTGGTGGTTGTTACTACTACCACCACCATCAATTACTAATACATCATTTCATTATCATTATCATAACTGACATTGTTACCACCACTCTATCATTGGTGTCATTGTTATCACCATTTCATCACCGTCACTTTCACTATCACTATCCCCATGTCACCGTTGTTATTATCATTATTTTATAGCAAAGAAAGATAAAGTGATTGACTAATTTCATCAATCTTCCATTTGTACAATTTTTTAAAAATAAAATTGAACTTATAAACTCAAAATTAAAAATGATTTTGAGTTTTAAAAATTTCAAAATTAAAAACAAAAACTCACCCTAACCTAAACTCTAACCTCTTAACATGAATATTTTTGTCATAACGAATATATATCTACACACCCAAGTTATTTATCTTATAACACATGATAGAATTGGAGCATATATTTTTTTTTTAATATATACACTAAAATTATATCCTTTATACCTTATTATCATATAAGGTAGTAAAAAGATGTATAAAACTATTAAAAAAATAGTTAATTTTAGAGTAAATAATTATTTTAATTTTTATGTAAGTAGGTAATAACTTAATCCTTAAAAGATCAATTATTTTGATTAAGTTCTTGAAAGATCCCCTTCTTTTGTCATATATAATAAATTAGAAGTGTTTGACAATAAACTCCATTAATTATCCGATCTAATAATAATAATAAATTAGAAGTGTTTCAATTTAATAAGTCTCAACATGGACCACAGTCAAGTCAATCAGGGGTATTCCTTAGAGGTGACACATCCCATATGCTCGTGTGACACATTTGAGTCCCACACACTACAGCAATCAGTAGACCTGCCCCACCCAAAAATTTATAATTTCACTTTTATATATTAATGTTAGGTTATCAGCACTTAGTTTTAACATGTTTTAATTATTAATTACAGCCTATATTACAGGCCTTCCCAAGGGACTCTCCCCTAGCAATGGCAATGTCCACAGCCATCCCAAAACTATCAGAGAATGGTGATGATCTGCAAAGAATTCATGGCGAATGGTTAACAAGAAGTAGTTTCTTTTAAATACTATTCCTTTGTCAACGTCAATATTGTGAGTGCCATCTTGTTTGTGGTGAAAGTGGCCACTTATATAAGTAAGTGCTTATACAACAACATTCTTGTTGAAGATCATGTAAATCGCAGCTAAGGCCACATACCACATTGATATTTTAAATTCCACTTAATCTTTTTATTAATATATGTATATAATTTGAGAACGAATGATTATAAGTAAAACTAGTACTATGTAGGATCTGAGAATCAAGAGCTAGTCATTTTTGTTTCAGTAAAGTTATTTTCTATAAATCAAATAAAAACGTCAGCTATTTTTTGCCATCTTGTCTCAACTTTACGATATACTGTTCATTTAATCCGCTTTTGGTGCATTTTTAAAAGAAAGAATATGCTTAAATAATTTTTGCTTCCATAAAATAGGAGTTTTTGATTTTAGGTCTTTTAAATATTTTTGTTTTTTAAATATATTTTTTTCAATATCTGTTATCAAGTAATAACAAGTTAATTAAATTTATAACATAACAACAACATTGACTTGTCGCATCATCAAGATTCTCATATTCTTTAATAAATATATTTTTAAATTTTCATATATTCAAAATAGATGATCACATCAGACTCATTAATAAGGAATTTAAAATAAAATTTATCAAAAACTTATATCTGATTGTCCTATCAGACTCCTTGATAACGTGATAAGTCAATGAGTTGTCAATGTTAGCCACATAAATTATGTTAGATTCTCATCATATGTAAAATTCTCTTAGATCAATGACAGTCATACATCATAAGCGAAATTAATTTTTTGACCCATTTAATTAAATTAAATGATACATGTAATATCTGAATTAGAAAAAAAAACTGTTATGAATAAATAAATGTTTTTTTCTATTTTTTTTCTTCATATCCTTTGTGCTGCACTCTTATTTTCTTCCGATTTTTTTCTATGACATGTTATATTTGCCACTTTTTTTTTTTATCTTTTCTCTTTTACTTTTTATCTTTTACTTCAATTCAATACATTTATTTATATGTGAGAATCGAAAACAATGATAAAAAAAACTTATAATAATTTACATACTCTTCTTAACCAATTAAGTTATATATAATTGATGTTCAGTTGAATATATTAAAATTGAGGTATACTTACACATTTTTTGGAATACTAAATAATACTTGATATACTATAAAATTTATATAAAAATATAGGAATAAATTTAGACAATTTTGTTTAATATTGCAATAATAATAATAATAATAATAATAATAATAATAATTATTATTATTATTATTATTATATATAGCCTATTTTATTTTTTATTTTTGGCTTAGAAAAATTTATGTATTTAGTTTTCTGTTTTTTTTTGCAACACATGGAAAATCTGGTAGGTAACTTTTGGTGTGTCTCTCCTCCAGTCCTCCCAATTAAACCTCTGACCTACTTTTAGAAGTATGCATTTAATAGACATGAAGGCAAAGAACCAGCAAGAGCATGGATCATCCCACTTGACCAGTGATTTCGAGTTTGAATGCTAGATATGCAAATACTCATATGAGAGCTTTGATTGCCTTAGGAAATAATACGTGTGGTATAGACAAAAAAAAATTGATTAAAGCAAATAATCCTTTTCTTTTCGTGAATTATAACATAACTCCTTAAAATTAAAAGGACTTGCATTGGAGAGGGGAAAAAGTGGTTTGAAAGTGCTAAGCGCATCATGATCCGCTTACTATAAAAGGGTTCCATGCCATGCTTCATCTCAATCAACTAGCACACGCATGTCGTACATAAAACACAAGTGGTGGTTGTTTCAGTGAAAGTGCAAAGAGACACTTTTTGTGTTCTTCAATTTCGTGAGCTTTTTACCATCCTCCGTGTGTATGTTTCTAGATGAGTTATATATAAAGTACATACATGAGGCAAAGATATTTTTAACTTTGTCCTTAGATTTTCTGTTTTGATTAATTAACAATAATACATGTCACAGGTTTTTCTTATTTTTTTTATTTATATATCCTTTTGTGATGTTCTTGTAGTACAGGACAATACAACATGAGAAAAGTGTGGCTTCTTGTCATAGTGATGTTCTACCATGTCATTCCTTCAAAAGGAATCAGCAATGTTTCTACAAGACCAAGTACTGTTAACATAGGGGCACTTATGTCCTTCAATTCAACCGTTGGCAGAGTGGCTAAAGTTGCTATAGAAGCTGCAGTGGATGATATAAATTCCAATGCAACGATTCTCAATGGAACTAAGCTTAATATTTCAATGCTTGACACCAAACTATCCACTGGGCTCCTAGGAATCATTGACTGTACGTCCTTTTCAAACACTTTTGATTTGATTTTCCAAATCTACACTTTTGCACTTTTATTTTGAAAAAAATGTATATTTCTGTATAAAAATAGGTCTTGTTGATTTATTTTTGCAGCATTAAGATTGATGGAGAAAGACACTGTGGCCATAATTGGTCCCCAGTTCTCAGTCATGGCTCATGTGATTTCACATATTGCAAATGAGATGCAAGTGCCTCTACTTTCATTTGCAGCAACGGATCCTACACTGACTTCACTGCAGTTCCCATATTTTGTTAGGACAACACAGAGTGATCTGTATCAGATGGCTGCTGTGGCAGAAATTGTTGATCACTTTCAATGGAGAGATGTAATAGCAATTTACATTGATGATGATCATGGAAGAAATGGGGTAGCTGCATTAGGGGACAAGCTAGCTGAGAAACGCGGTAAAATATTGCATAAAGCACCATTTAGGCCTAATAACATTACCAGGGAAGAAATAAACAATGCATTAGTAAAGATAGCTTTAATGGAATCAAGGGTAATAGTTCTTCACATATACCCTTCTTTTGGTCTACAAGTGCTTCATGTGGCTCGGTCACTAAGCATGATGGTAGGTGGTTATGTGTGGATAGCCACAGATTGGCTTTCTACATTACTAGATTCAAACCCGTCATTGTTCACAACTCAAGCCATGAATGACATCCAAGGTGTTATCACGTTGCGCATGTACACCCCCGAGTCAGAAATCAAAAGAAATTTTAGTTCTAGGTGGAACAAACTGAGCCAAAAAAAGGATCCTGAAGAGGGTCCTTTTGCATTGAACACCTTTGGCCTTTACGCCTATGACACAGTTTGGTTGCTTGCTTCTGCACTAGATGCATTTTTTAAGAGTGGTGGAACTTTGTCATTTTCAAATGATTCAAGCTTAAACATGTTAAAAGGGGACACCCTTAACCTTGATACTATGGGGGTATTTGTTGATGGTGTCATGTTGCTTGAAAAGATTTTAGAAGTGAACAGAACTGGTTTAACAGGCCAAATGATGTTTAGTCCTGATGGAAACTTGGTGCATCCATCATATGAAGTCATTAATGTGATAGGCACTGGAATTCGGAGGATCGGTTATTGGTCCGAAACGTCTGGCCTCCACACTGGGGAAACTCCTAATCATTCCAATTCCAGTGAAGGACTATTTGGTGTCATCTGGCCTGGCCAAACAACCCAAACCCCGCGAGGTTGGGTTTTCGCCAGCAATGGAAAAAACTTGAGAATTGGGGTGCCACTCAGAATTAGTTACCGCGAGTTCGTGTCAAGAACTGAGGGGACTGAGATGTTTGGTGGTTATTGCATAGATGTGTTCACTGCAGCCCTCAACTTGTTGCCTTATCCTGTTCCCTACAAGTTTGTTCCATTTGGAGATGGTAAAACCAACCCTTTAAATACAAAACTTCTCAACAAGATCACAGCTGGGGTGAGTAATTAGTCTTTTAGAAGTATCTAATTAAATTATCATTGTTCATGTTTTTTCTATGAGCTTATTGCTTTTTTTTAACTTATTGGATTCAAATTCAAAATTACTTGTATATATATGTAGGAGTTCGATGCTGTTGTAGGGGACATTACAATTACCACAAACCGAACTAAGATAGTGGATTTTACACAGCCATACATTGAGTCTGGGCTAGTTGTTGTGGCACCTATTAGGAAGATGAAATCCAGTGCTTGGGCTTTCTTGAGGCCATTCACTCCCATGATGTGGTTTGTCACAGGAATGTTTTTCTTGGTTGTTGGAGCTGTTGTGTGGATATTAGAACGTCGCTTAAATGAAGACTTTAGAGGCCCAGCAAGAAGACAGTTTGTGACCATTATATGGTAAATAAAGTGTCAAAAATCAAAACAAACTAAAAATAAAAAAACACCTTATCTGTTATAACATTTTTTACTGTTTTATTGAGTCTGAATAGAAACTTCAACAATTGCTAACATCTGACTTATTTCTCAATGCAGGTTTAGCTTTTCAACCCTGTTTTTTGCACATAGTAAGTGGTTGAAATTTGACACTTTTCCTTGTCTAGTGCCTTGTGTGTTTTTTTGCTGCTTTACTATATGAAAGTAAGTTTTTTAATATAGACATTGAAACCATATCCTTCATATCTTATTATCATGATGTACATAAAAGAGGTGTCGATTGGTAAATAGTTAATTTTACGGCAAAAAACACAGGCAGTTCCCTCAATGTTTTGTTTTTGGTGCTGTTCTATGGTTAGAAATGATCTTCTTACCTTTGTAACTTGTGTTGAATTTTAATACAAACCTTTATTATATGTATCACCGAGATGACACTCCAATTCCAATTGGACAACACAACCAAAATCATCTAAAAAAAACTGCATTGAAGTGTTGCACTTAATTTAATATCTCTTAACATGATTATTTCTTTTTCAGGAGAAAAAACTGTGAGCACCCTGGGTCGCTTAGTGCTAATAATATGGCTTTTTGTGGTTTTGATACTCAACTCAAGCTACATTGCAAGCCTCACCTCCATCCTAACTGTGGAACAGCTTTCTTCCTCGGTTAAGGGAATCGAAAGCTTGGCAACAAGCAACGAACGCATCGGTTTCCTGAGTGGCTCCTTTGCAGAGAATTATCTGACAGAGGAGCTCAACATTCACAGATCCAGGCTTGTTCCTCTCAACTCACCATCAGAATATGAAAAGGTCTTGAAGGATGGTCCTGCTAATGGGGGTGTCACTGCAATAATAGATGAACGTGCATACATGGAGCTGTTCCTTGCAACCAGATGTGAATACGGTATTGTTGGGCAAGAGTTCACCAAGATGGGTTGGGGCTTTGTAAGTTCATTATCCATTTCTCTTCAATGAAATTCAGATTCAGATATATCACATGCATTCTTCAAATCATTAAGGATAGTAGGTATTTCAATAAATCTAAAAGCATTCTTTCTAAAGTAACAAGTATAAGAGGGTTTACAAGTCAACAACTCACTCACATTACTCTATCAACTAAGGTAGACTCCTTTAATATGCTTGTGAGTAGTTATTATTACTTAGAATCAATTAGAAATTGTAAACTTTTTTAATTAGGTCTTGTTAAACAGTCTTATACATAATTTTGTAATTTTAATAAATTTTAAAAAATATACATATATATCAAAGAATGTTATTAGCACACCTTATATATAAGAGAGTATAAGATTCATTTCATTTTTTGTGAAATTGGGGTGGGGAGGGGAGGGGAGGGGAGGGGGGCTAGACACATAAATTGACAAGAACCATTAAACATACTTATAGTATGATCTCAATTTAACCCGTTATCTTCTAATAATAATAATTAGAAGTGTTTCACAGTATACCCCATTATCGATCTAATAATAATAAATTAAAAGTGCTTCAATTTAATAAGTTTCCACATGGACTGTAGTCCAGTGGATCAAATCAATCAGGGATATTCCTTAGATGTGTCATATATCGCATGCCAGCTCGTGTGACACATTTGAGCCCCACTCACTACAACAATTAGTAGACCAGCACCACTAAAAAATTTTAAAATTTCACTTTGATATATTGATGTAAGGTTAACAGCAACTTAGTTTGAACATGTTTTACGTAAGTGTAACTCGGTTGGTTGAGCAGGTTGTATGGTTTATTGTAATCTTTCGGTATCTGTTTTTGATTCCTAAGAATTAAGAGGAAATTAAAAAAGTTTGAACATGTTTTACTTATTACAGGCGTTCCCGAGAGACTCTCCCCTAGCAATTGACATGTCCACTGCCATCCTAAAACTATCAGAGAAAGGTGATCTCCAGAGAATTCATGACAAATGGCTCACAAGAAGTGCATGCAGCTCAGAGGGTGCAAAACAAGGCATAGACCGACTTGAGCTAGAAAGCTTTTGGGGTCTGTTCCTACTGAGTGGCATTGCATGCTTCATTGCTCTCCTTTGCTATGTTATTAGAATGGCCTATCGTTTTAGCAGACACCCCAATAGTAACCCTGAGGGATGCTCATCACACTCCACTCGTCTTAGATCATTCTTTACCTTTGTCAATGAAAGAGAAGAAGAGGAAGACAAAAACATCAAGTCAAAGAGAAAACGAACCGAAAAGGGATCTAGCAGAAGGGTGGCGCATGAAGATGGATTAATAACGGATGGCTCAAGTGTTAGTGTCCATATTGAAAACGATGCAACCTATGGCTAACTAAAAGGACATGTTTGAGTACACGTACGTTTCAACAGATTTTCTCTCATTCCGAAAGTAACAAGACTGTGTCTTTTGCGTTTTGTGCAGTGGAAAGATGGAAATTACATTGATAACGGCTACACAAACATAAGCTAACTAGTACTAAATGTAGGAGTACTTGTGTTTTAACGAAAACTAGCTAGATATGTAAACCCATGCTAAGTGCCAATGAAGCCAAAAAAAATTCTGTTATTGCACTATATATTTTAGGCTAAATTATCATTTTTTAAATTTGATCATTTATGATCAAAATAGAACTTTATAAAAACATATAAGACCAAAACAAAGACTTAAAAACTAAAATAAAAAACATGAAAACATAAAGAAATAAAATGATGATTTAGACTAACTTAAACAGCGTACAAGACACGAGTTATTACATAGTATATAAATATATAAAATGGTGAACTTTATAATGAAAAAGCATGTCCTGGAAGAGGGATAAACTGATAATGACACACTGCGTTCATAGAGAAGGCATGCCGCCTTTGAGACTCTCTTGGCAGTTGGCACCCATAGCACTCAGAATCTTCATTTGAAACTGATAATTGATGAATTACAATTCAACTTTAACTAAAAATTAAAAATTAAAAACATTGCACAAATGAATATAATTGTTTTTTTTCATTAAATTGAGCTGTTTTTTTTTTTCAATAGCAATTTGACTCTTGACTTGAAGTTGTAAACAAGTCAATCCACAGCACATGGTGATTCAGAAGCAAACAAAGTTATTGTTTCGCGTTTGTAATTTACTTTCATATGATATTGTTTAATTGGTTGTTTGGGAACTTCAACACCCACAATTAAGGAAACTCAATGATAAGGTTTTCTGAGTGGAGGAAATAGCATATAGCAAAACGAAAGGCCCCCGTGTTTCAGAGAAATCCATTTCAATCCAACATTGTATTTTCACTAAAATGTGTAGAATTCTAAGTGGCAACTTGCACATTTTTTTTTTAAGAAAGAGGCTTGTGACATTTCATTCATAACAATAAAATAATAGAAGATTGATGGTACTCAACTTTGATAATTAGCATGAAACTTAAACGTCCTCGATCGCCAAATCGACTTGGTTGGTGTTTTTTTTTATGTTTGCGGAAATTAAAAAAAAAAAAAACAGAAAGAAGAAACAAATAAAAGCCTAAATGCATGTGCCTAATAAACAAGGTTCCTAGGGTATCAATTCTTAACATAGGTTTAAGTCTAAGATGACAAATATCCAAAATAGGAAAAAAAACGTATCAATTAATCCATATAAAATATTTCCATAAAATAATTAAATATTTCAATGTATTTTTTAAGTCATTCGTAATTTTTAAAAAATAATAAGTTAAAGTCTTTTAAATTATTAGGTATATTTTTTTAATAAATTTAATATTATTATAATATATATTTTTAGTTTTACTTGATTCAATTATGTTTACTTTTTAATATTTCAAACTTATTTATTTTCTAATTTTAATTATTTTTTACGTGAAACTTAAACTTGAAAATATTCATGTCTAATTTAATAAGTAGAACCATCATAAAAAAAGTAAAACAATAATTCTCATACATTTACTTCAATTCCCACGTACCAATAAACCTTGTTATTGGTGCTGTACGTATACTATATACTATCGGTGACAAATGGAGGTCTCAAACAAAGTTATAATTTCCCTGCACCTTATAAGTTTAAATAAGAGATCATTTAAAAAATTCATAAATCCTGCTTTAATATCAGCTTAGGAAGCACGCTTAAATCTCTTCCATCTTAGTGTGATTCATGCATCATTATTGAATATCATTATCAAATAATATTTAACTGTTTCCAACTTTGCTCATCCAAGTATTTTATTAGTAAGTAGAATTTTCAACACAACATATGGATCAAAATTACGAATATATTTATGAATATTCATTTAAAGTAATTATAATTATAATTAAAAAAATAATCTAAAAGTAAGATTTTTCTATCTTTCCTTCAACTATTTTTTCAAATCAACTTCAGTTCAGTAGGAAAATGTTTGAGGTGGCGGATATACAAAGAAAAAAATGTGAGAGGCGATGTAGTAATTAAAAAAGAAAAAGAGAAACCAAAATAAACTTGAATAAGAGATAAAAGAAAAACTAAGGAAATAATAATTATCCACTTCGATATATCACATTACAATTGAGATTTTAATTTGTTCTCCAATTATGCTTCTACGGATATTGTTGAGTTATAAAACGAGTCAAAATTCTTACAATTTTGATTAGATATAAATAATTACAAAATTTAAAAGTTATGTTTTATATTTCATCATACTAATGTATTGTATATGTGTCTGATACAAACGAAAACAACACAAATGCATCTTGGTTCTCTTGAAATAGAACCATTTAATTTGCAAAGCACTATATGATATTTTTTATTTGGAGTGTTTCAGCAAATAATTAAATTACTTTATGCATTTTATATATTTTATTTTCCCTAAATAACGGTTTTTAATGATAATCTTAAAAATCAATATTGACATTCTCATAATGCGAGCTGGTTAAAATATGAAAAGTTTTTAACCTATAATATTCGAACCCAAGCCAAGACATACTAAGATGTTTTTCGTAGGTTCTATTTAATTCTAGAAGCTAATTACTACAGTATTATCAAGCAGTCTTTCAACATCTTTATTACTTTCATTCATCGATATCCTCTTCAAAATAAAATGTTACTTAATTTCATCCATCAAAGAAGCTATAAGACATAATAAATTTCAAATTAAGGTTGTGCTTCCAATTTAAAACTGCAATAAGTACACACAATGGTATACGGATACATCTTAGCTAGAACTAGAGAAAATAAACAACATTAAACTTCATAATAATATATCCTTCACAAGTCTCAACACACACACACGCATAATTTAATTACTGCTGCTATCACTAGCTTCTTCTCCGCTGATTGATATCCATGAAGCTGGGGGCAATTTTGTCCAATCAATTTTTTCCCTAAGGCTCTGTATTTCTTCCAGTTGTGCCTTATAAACTTCTGCAATCACAGTGTAGCCACATGTTCATATTCATGCGTTAAATTTGAAACAAAGCAACAAATGACAAATCTGCAACTTCACAAATTTAAGCAATAATTTCCCTGAATTTGGATATATTTTGTTGTTTTGAAAAATGTGCACTGCGGTCCTCAATTCTTTCATGCATGATTTAGGAAAGAGGTAATATTGACACACCATGATTCATGAGATGACGTTCATAAAACAAATTAACAAGTATTAATGATTGAACCTTATTTCTTTATCCAATTTAATATGAATTGATTGATAAAAAGGGCACATCACATTCAATTTTTTAAGACAAATTAAAAAAATACGAAATGATGCACACCATCTTGAAATTGTGCTCGTTGCCTCAAAGCCTCTAGACGCATTATGCTCTCCTTATTCTCTTCAGCCAATTCTATACAGTCTCTCTGCATCATATGAAACATTGATAAGTTAGCTGATTTTCTCTTCTTTACCTTATTATGCATGTGTACAAAATTGAATTTAATTAAAATACTAAGAGAGTAATGCTACATAGAATAGTTTGATAAACTTTGTTAAGCCTCAAGGGTGGGTGTCAGATACATTCAAGTGGTGGGGACCACTCATCTTCCAAGAGTCGCATGAAAAAGCACCAATGTAAATTTTGAATCTATAGTAAGGGAATGTAAACAAGCCAACTTACTTCAATGATGTAAAATAGTATTGGAAAAACTGTATAGTATAGGGTTTAGGCCTGCATTATGTTTCTATGTAAAAATAATGAGATTATTGTACAATGTACGCAACATTGTAGCACAATTTGTTAGTAAACATCTAAACTACTCATACCAACTAACAACAATTACAACCATGAAAGCTTTATCCCATTGAGGTTGGCTAATTGGATCAATTGATGCATTGGGGCAGTATCAAATACCAAATTTTCATTACAACCTAGCACAAGCACATTTGCAAAGTTTAAACAAAGTTTAATTGCAAACTGCCTTAAAAAACCCTTTACTTTTATATCATGACTAAATTTTGGCGTAGAAAGAATGAAATTGTCAGAATACAAAATCATTTTGCTTGTTTTTTTTCTTCTACGTATCCCATTGTCTGGAGACTTCACGCTATGCTCAGGTAAGGGGGAGGAGTATTGTATGTAGCCAAGACACAACTTTACCGTTGTGTCAGAGCTCGCACTCAAAACCAATTTGCTTGTTTAGAAAAAAACACTCCAATCATGTAAAAAGAGAAGATATTCAATGATATTACTGATGATAAAACTAAAAATATACGATGCAACAAGGGAGTTTGATTTATAAAATTATACATACCTCATCTCAACCTACCTTCACCATTTGCACTAAAAGTGTGACCAAATTTTTACTCAACTATTAATTGGAGAAAAATGTCCTCTCATCTACAATTGTAAACTAATATACGATCTACTATAGTATCCAGTGCATATATTTTTCAAGATTTTGATACATGATATATATGTTCTATAGTTGATTCAGATCACCATGTGATTCTTTAGTTAACCATGACTCTTTCCAAACAAAATGATATCAAACTTGCATAATTATCAGTCTTTTAGTCCTCAATTTTGTTTTGACCCAAATTCTTCTTTCTAAACGTTATGCATATGTTTTCATGACCAATGCCTCGATCTACTTCAACAGCAGTCACTTCACCACCTGAAGGAAGATGAATACTTTTTTCGGGAAATAAGTTTCACTCAATTCATCCCTTAGTTTGGAGGCTTAGCTTAAGTTAAGTTTGGCTCATCAACTGGGGCAGAACACTCATCTTTGGTTTTTATTCTATTTTTTGTAAAGTCGCCAAAGACTGACTGTACGAAAAAAAAGAGAATAAAAACAAGATGAGATTATCAGCAAGTGGAGTGCTCATGCACATAACGAGAGTCTCAGATCGAGTTACTCACCTGCCTCAGGCTCCAAAGGACAGGCTTAAAAGCAGTAGTTAGGGACTCTGTACTCTTTTTAGGGTACCGAAAAGAAAACTCCTCGAATCACAAACCTATGAATTGAACGATGTTACTGCAGTGGGCTAGTTCCTACTTTTAGATTCTTCTAGGGTGGAAGCTAATGTTCTAGGGTCCCGGGGACTCATTCTGACTAAAACTAGAGGTGGATCTTTACCAACTTACAAATCGAAGATTTTAGGTAAGCCAAAAAATGTGAGCGCCCCTACGCGAGCCTTATTGAAAAGGCCCCTTACTATAGAACAAAGCAAGGGATTAAGCTTTCAAAAGCCTAAACTCCTTACGCTAACAAATAAGCAAGCTTCACCCCTCTCCTGTTTATTTATTCATTAGGGCGAGCGGGATTAGCCCCTCTCCCAGCAATAGGATGTGCACCTTAACTTAAAAGAGCTAATGCGCTTTACTTAACCAAGGCTTTCTCTGATAGGGGCTCGTTAGCTGGTTATTCTTTTTCTAATTGCCATGTATAAGTAAATCTATAGCATTGTTAGTGTTGTAGGGCTCCACCAAACACTAACAATAACAAGTAACCAAATTCATGCTTATTCATCATTAATGTGATAAATGGAAAGGAAAGAACACACCTTAAGCATGGCCATATTTGCTATGAGCTTAGTGACTTTAATCTTGAGCTTCTTTAGGTTCTTCCACTCAATTATGTAACGAATCCTGATCTTCTTTAATCGAGCAGCAGATTGCATATTAGCAAGAATCCTGCAAGCACACAATATTCCAAATCCAATCCAACATCAGTGCATCAAACCAATAATTTTCCCACAATCCAAACGCCCCTTAGCCAAAGAGTATTACTCTTAGCTTTACATTTTAACCATCAAATGCAGATAATAAAAAATACATTATTCTTAAGTAACTTCAGCATATACATATCAAAGGACATTTCCCAACATAGGGAACCCTATACTAAAAGAATAACTACATAACTAAGTATCTCAAAAGTAATAATCCAAAGACATTAATTCACAAAACATAGCATTTTCATGGTGGCCAAGAATCTTCATTTTTCATAACCTGCTCAATCTAGAAGATGGAAACTGAACTAATGAGACAAGATCTAAGCCAATGTTGAACATGACCCAATATACTTATGTAACCCATGGAAGCATCATAAATATATAGCTATGGGTGTTCACGAGCTGGATTGGATTAGATTTATTCAAACCATTGACCAAACCCAATCAAATTTGAATAAGTTAGGTTGGATCTATTTTTTGAATTTTTTCGTAATACAGAACACAAACCAGCCCATTCACAGTTATTTTAAATTTGTTTATTATTTTTTAGAATCTAATATTTCTTAAAAGCTAAAATTCTATTAAAATGCACCTAAATTTAGCATAAAGGCAGTGGAACAGGGGTATATATCTTCTACCCAAATTTATAAGATAATATAAAAGGATAAAAACAAAAGCAAATACATAAAACCCCATCAATGTCTCTTAATCTCAATTGTGAATTAAAATGAATGTGTCTAAGAGTAATGTGTTGCCCTCACTAGCCACTGCTATGACTATTAGTCTAACAATAATGATAATATTTATTTTTTTCAATTTAAAAATATATATTATGTATTATATATATAGTAATTTAATATTTAAAACATGCACACATTAAATATCCAACCCAAAGTATTTTGGTCAATTTAAGTTCACAGGTAACGCGTACTCATGAACACCCTTACATATAACTTTACTTCAACATTGGCAAAAGCATAAACATCAACTTAGACATCAACTTTTGCATGTTTAACATTATTTCTTTCTTTGTCTTTTCCATCCTATGACAAGTATTGAACTTAAACTTCCAACGAGTGTCCTTTTGTTCTTATGTCATGACCTCGTATTTATTTCATCCTCTGATCCGAGGAGCCTTTATCACATTTTTGGGGATTTCACGTCATCCAAAGAAGGTATCTCAAATCTTATTGCATGCATATTCCTTCTTAAGACATTTGGACAACATTCAATATCGGAGGGGTTTTTGTCCTTCTTCATTCAAAAGAAACTCAATCAACATTCAATCAAGAGAATTTAGTGCCTTTAAGGAGTGGGATACAATTTAAAAGAAACCTATACCCAAGTTAAGGATGAAAAGAAGAAAACATAATGTTCCAGGGCTTTGAACTAGAATGTTCTCACACTTAGCCTGAAGCTTAGAATGCCCAACCCTTTACTTCCTATGTCATGCTTAGCTTGAGAAATTCTACACTTAGCCTAAAGCCCATGCTAAGCTTGAGAAAATAACATGCTTAGCCTTAAGCCCCTAGAGCTAAATCTTCAATTTGTGCTTCTCAAGTTAAGTCTCCCAAATCCCAGTCTTAGCGTAGGACTTAATTTTTGGGCAAAATGTAGGGAGTTTCAATTTTGACAACTTCTTGGCCATTAATGGCTTTCCAACCAATTCTAAACATCATAAAAGACCCATGAATGATCCATCAAGCATTAATACACCAAACCAACATCTAATAACTCATAAATCATGCAACCCAGATAAAATTCCCAAATTTATCAAGTTAGGGTTCAAACCCAACTTTCCCAAATCAAACAATATAATCCATGTTCAAGAGAAAAAAAAAAGGGAAGGAGATGAATAGGAAATACTCACTAGGTAATGTCAAGAGCGTGGGTCTCCCTTGATCTTTCTCCTTTCTACTCCTTTCTCCTTCTTCCTTTTTTTCCTTCTCTTTTCAAAGTGAGTTATAAAGGGGGTGAAGGGAGGGGAAGGGTTTTGGTACTCTAAGAGGGCCATGTTCCTTCTATTGGGCCTAAAAGGCTTTCTCTCTTAACATATGATCTACCTCATTGTTTAACTCATATTGGGCCTAAGAGGGTCATGTGCCCCCAGTGTAAAACACATATAGTGCACATTAGAAAAAACATCACGTTAAGTAATAATAATATATAATACAATATTGTGATATTATTACTAGCATCATATGTTGGAGTATTAGAAATGGTATATAAGAGTATCATTAATGTTAGGATTAGGATGTGTGGCGACAATGCCCAATAACTATGTTACTAGAGTCGACACTATTTATTTTTAAATTTATCGAAAATCAGTTATCATTCAAGGAATCTATTAAATAGATAGGTAAATTTTGAGATTTTTATAATTTTTAATTAATAATAAAATTGTTTTTTTATCTCATTTTGTGTGATACTTAAAGTCTTAGTAAAAGAATGTTGTGGTTATGAGCCATTAATTAACCCTTTACCCAAAAATAAATAAATAAAAAATACAATTAGACATGCATGAAAGTGATTGCTTGTTCAACAATAACACGTTTTTAAAACTATCAATTACTAAAATAATGTATATATAGCAATCAAATCAAGTTTATAACAAGATTAAGGTTACAAACACAAATTTTTATAATTCATGGCACTCAATTTTATTAGTGTTAACTTATTTCTTTTAGCTCTCTTTGGATAAACAAGAGCAAGATTAATAAGTTGTTGTGCCAATTGTGCCCCTCCTTTCACTCACTGTCATTTTTTCCATTGTCTCTCTTATTATCATCATCATTATCGGTATACTAAAGACTATCAAAAAGGTCAACATTAACAAACTTCAAAAGTGTGAAAGAAGGGAGTAGGGGCAAGCAATTATTATTGAAATAACTTCTATTTCCATGAGAATGCAAGGTATCCAACATTAACCATGAGAATAGAAAAAAAGATAAATGAATAACTAGTATGTCTAGAAATCAATAATTTTTTCGCCAATTATAGGATGGATCACTTAGTAAGTGATTCATTGTGTTCCAAAAAAATTTGGCCTTCAGATTAATCTTTTACTCACTATAATACTATGCACCTTCAACATCATATTATTTCTCCCTCCCAGATTTAAGCCACCACCAGCCGTGTGCGCTTTTGCCAGAGACAAATTTCAAAGATAGCATTACGGCTTCCCCCTCCTTTCTCCTCCTTTTTACAGATTAACCATGTCATCTCCTCCTCGGCGGCGACGTCACTTTCTGAGCCCGCTCTCTCTTTCATCGTCATCTCGTTGCGTCACAGCATCATCGTGTCTTTCAGATTCACCATGTCATCATCGACGTCAGTGACAACGAATTCTCGCCACAACATCATCAACGAGGATCTCAAATCTCTTTTCTCGAAACGCATAGACATGAAATCTTCTGGGAGAAACTAAATTTGTTTTGACCCTTTGTTTTTTTGCCTCTAAAACCATATTTCAGTACTCTATTTTAGTTGATTTTTCAGAAAATTGTATTCCTTTTCATCTATTGATTGACTTTGTTTTGATGAATTTGACACTGATGAGTTGTGACGGGTTGCCGGAAGGAGAAGAGGGAAAAGGTGGGGGAGGAAACAAGGCCACTG
The DNA here is from genome assembly GCA_007407185.1 of Glycine tomentella. Lineage (NCBI taxonomy): Eukaryota > Viridiplantae > Streptophyta > Magnoliopsida > Fabales > Fabaceae > Glycine > Glycine tomentella. Next base: position 1,079,213 of record PYAF01006234.1, on the reverse strand, counting down.
ACGGTTGGGAGAACAAATTTAGGGAGGGAGAGTAGGGAAGAAGAGAAAGAAAGAAAAAGAAAAGCAGAAAAAAAAAATAGCACCACTGTTGAAAATCACCTTCGACGACAGTTGATAGAGAAGATCCAGGAAGGGAACATGAATATGGTGGAGAAAATGTATGATAAGAGAGATGAGACTAGATTAATCTAATGATAAATAATAGTAATCCATTTTACATCACAAAGTAGTCCACGGAAGCAATACCCTAACTTTTTATAATGTTTTTTCAAAACTTAGACCAAACGTGAGAATGTGATATTTTCAATTCACTTTTCCATAAATTTTTCTTGATACTTGAATCAAAGACAACCTAAGTGCTTTTGTCACGAAATTCGTGCTTACATAAATGGTTGGTTACACATTGACAACAAAATTAACATTCTGAAATCAAATAGGAAAGATAATAGTCCTCAAATTCTTCAACCCCCCCACCACCCACATCTGTAAGTAATTCCTCGGGGAGAAGAACTTTAGAACTGATTTGGATGAATGCCATAATCACTTTAAATCATGTGCAAATATACACACAAATTGTGTCAGATATCTCTGGATAAGCAAAATTCTTTACTAATTTACATCCCTGTAGTAGTTAATCCAATAAAAAAATAAGACTTAATAAATTTGATCAAACCAAAAACAAATTACAATCAATAGTCATTCATGGTGAAGGAAGGGCCTTGAGTGGTGACGGTTAAATACTTTTCTCTTTACTTTCCCACCTTGATTTTAAGGTTACTCATCCCAACATCCATCTTCTCCACACTAGATTCATTTCTCATTTCATTTGGTGTAGACTCTATGCCCTGGATCCATGGGTGTTGCAGGCACTGCTGTGCTGTTGGCCGCTTCTCGGGTGCGAAATCAAGAAGTGGTGAAAGAAACTCTGAAAACTCATGAGCATCGCGCTCTGAAAATTTATATCTAACAATCAACAGTTTGCTTAGCGGCCAAAACTTTAGTCTGCGAATCCTCCTGAGATCTCCATGTCTGTCAAAGAAGTCCTTGGATTTTGCTCCAGAAGTAGCAACCTGCCACATGCAAGATTATATTATGCATAATAGCTATTTGAATAATATGCAGAGAGGAAATTTTATACCTTCCGGGGCATCTTTCCAAGGAGTTCCATCATTAGGGCAAGGTGATCCTGAAACCAACGTAGCACAAAGTTTTCATGCAATCTGAGTTACAGACTTCTATAGTTGTGTCCGTCGAGTCAAAGCAATCACAACTAACGTATCCTTAATGGTAACTATGATTCAATAGCTTGTCTACTTGCAAGTTACAGCTATATCAACACAGATATAAATCAGTGGACATGCAAGGAACTCATAATTTCTTCCAATACCAATAAGAGAGGATCATAAATACATAGAAAAAATTAAACTATAGATTGATTAATATATGATCTAGTCATCCGTGGATCACACATCATATTTATCTTGCTTTCAGTCATCAGGAACCAGAAGCAGAAGGAATGCAAAATAGTCATGGGCTTTGAGATACCTATTATATGGATTAATCAAAACTATGTTCTGAAATCAAATGAAAAATGCTTACTATTGCAAAGTGTCAACTTGACATCAAATGGACTCATTATCATAAAGACTGCCATCCATTCATAGAACTATAGAAGATGTGGAACATAATTTAAATAATAATAGTCTACAAACAAAATCAACATACCTCATCCTCACTAAAACCTTGTCCATCCTTGGGAGTAAATAGCATATCACCAGTGGCAAGCTCAAAAGCAATGCAAGCGAAAGACCACATGTCAACAGAGAATGAATAACCAGCCTGCAGTATTACTTCAGGAGCTCTGTACTGTCTTGTCTGAATTTCTTCTGCAAACTGCTTACCAGCCCAACAAGCATTTCCAAAATCTACCACCTTGCATCTCACATCAATCCCATCAAGATTTCTCTCAGACTTTGGAGCTTCAATTCCTCCTATTGGAGAACTTCTCCCAGATATTTTTGCAACTGCCCTCCTAGCTCTTCTTTTCAACTTTTTCTCAATAAGACTAGTAACTCCACCACCATTTATGCTTCCCTCAGGCCTCTCTAATAATGGGGTGAGTCCAGATCTAATGGGGTCTTTGCCAGGATCAATGGTAGATACCAGAAGAACATTTTCTGGTTTTAGGTCTGAGTGGATAATACCATGTTCTCTATGCAAATAATCCAAACCAATCAAAATGCACTTGCAAATCTCCCTAACTTTATTCATTGGAAGGCCTTTGTACCGGTTATATTTGATTAGACGAAGCAAACTATCCCCAAGAAACTCAAGCACTATGCAAAGGTGCTGGCCATTAGGACCCGTGTGCTTAAAGTGATCAATCAAATGGACAACACACTTTGAATCCATGTTGGCACCATCAGAAAGGGATGTAAGAACATCAATTTCATGAAGGGCAGCCTGAACAAACTGGGCCGCACTTTTCTGGATCTTGAGAGCGACATATGCCTGAAAATCCAAATTTAAAATTAGAATATATTGATAAAAAAAAATACTGCTGGACCAAAATAATAAAAAAGTTATCACTGACTGAGCAAAATCAGTTGGAACTTGGGACACAAGCAGACCTATTTGTGGAAACTTTTTTTAATTAAACATGGATACATGAAATATTAGATGAAGAAAGGATAATACTTGGACCTAATTTATAGCAACTACCAGAGGGATTGTGCCAGTGTGGAAACACCCCTGCTGGATATACAGATAGTGCATATGATATACAGTATACACGTTAAGCTTCCTCTGATTATTTTACCATCTTTTTCTTCTTTCTTTGGGCTACTTTTCTTTTCTAAATTTAAGCATTTATCCAGACCCCTCAATAATAAAGAAGTGATTGAATGGTAGCAGAAGTTCTGGATCCTTTAAGTTAAGAGTGTATGTATAAAAAAGACACCCAAGTTAGTAATAGATTTAACTCCTCTAAAGTATCAGTTGCACTTTAGAGAATAAAGTATGAAGTATAATCATTGATTGTAGAATCATCAGTTGAGATTGTGATACAATATAAGTATAACAAACTAAGAAATTGTTAAAAACTACTCCGTTAATTTAGCAATCAACTCTCACTTTAGAGAAGTCAAATCTGTCTTAACATTCAACTTTGCTGGATTAGAACTGAAATTCAGAATGACAGTGTTTCCATGAGCAGCTAACCGTAAACCATTCAACAAAATTAATGCACACACAAAAAGACACCAGGTGTTACTGTTAAAAAGAAGCGTAGAGCGCATTTACCAAATCAGCAAGAACCTTATAAAAACAAAGAGGCGCAGAGACACATTTACTGTTTCTCTGCAAGCAGACAAATCTGTGTTCCAGGTGGTCACATTTTATGATGACCATGTTTGTCATTCCAACATGCAAGGTTTGTTTAAGAATTTCTGACACATGGGAGTTATAAGGATGGATTGGTGGTTGAAGGGACAAGGGAGGAGATAGAGATGATGGGTTCGACTCCCTTCCACTAGCATTCTAACAAAACTAATAACTAACATTTGACAATAAAAAATAAAAAGTATTTCTGATACATGTTGAAAAATACAAATACCAACAGAACAAGTGGCAGCGACATGGGAAGACAACAAGGTTGTTCAACATGCATATACATCCCAATTCGATCCATTCAATGAAATGTTACCCTTAAGTCAGAAACCGACAACACAAATATACACACATTAGACCGAATAAACAAATGTTTCTATTGTATAAAGAAAGGAAAACCTATTGGGAGAGAGAGAAGAAAAAAACCCGAAAAAAAATAAAACAAAAAACATCCAATTACATATTTTAACTTACAATCATAAACACACACACACACACAAACATATTACGAAACATAATGAATCCACAAAAGGAAAACCTTATAACAACCACTACATATTTTAACTTACAATCATAAACACACATACAAACATATTACGAAACATAATGAATCCACAAAAGGAAAACCTTATAACAACCACTACATAATTCAAAGCAGACAAACATGACTAATGAAACACACAAAACCAGCACATAATCTAACAAACCCCCCACTCTTACAGATTCAAAACTGATTGCCATAACAACAACAAGGCCTTACCCACCAAGCGAGGTCGACTACATGGATCACACGACGTCATTCAGCTCAAATAAAAAAAACTGATTGCCATAACGATTAAAAGAAAAAGAGAAAAAAAGGCTCAACAACTATTGACATCAAAACACAAATCAATCCCAAAAAACTGAAAGTTTAGGGGCAATTCAAATTTCAAGACAACCCCTTTGGAAGGAAATAAACAAAGAAAGATTAAAAGAATGAAAAAGAGAAGAATGAGGATCAAACATACAGATGTAGTAGTATCATAGGCAAGCCAAACTGTTGAAAACTGGCCCCAACCAAGCTTCCTCTGCGCTATGTACCTGCCGCCGGCGAACTGGTCGGCGACTCTTACGGCGTGGTACCCTCCTTTCCGGTAAGAGTCGAACCCCTCACCGTCCTCTTCAGACCCAGATGAAGAAGAACACGACATCACCTCTGATCTATTCAAAAACTTCACCTTTTAGTTCACAATCACGCACCAAATGATCCTTCTTCCTTCTTCTTCTTTCTCTGCTTTGCCACACCACAAGTTCTGTTTTTTTATTTAATAAAAAAATGGTTTTAAATAAATCCCCTTTTGTTTAAATTGTGACCGGAATTTGAAGCTTTTGTTTCGGAGATGGGAGAGGGGTGTGTGTGGTCTTCTCAAATCACGAGACTCTCTCTCTTTCCACAATCCTCCACTTTTTTCTCTATGCTTTCTCTTTTGCTTCTCTTGCAATGGTTCTATGAAGGTGGTGTGTGGTGTGTGGGTCTTGCATTTTCATACGGTTTGTTTTTTACTTTCTTAATATTTTTTTTCCCCAAATAACTGTTCATTATTTGTTTACTATTATGCCCTTTGGCTTCTCATTTTTGTATGGATTAAACAAGGGCATTTTGGGGGTTTGAATTGTAGGATGTTATTTTAGGTGGGGAGGGGTAATCAGGCGCCTGAAAAAGGGTTGGGAGTTTGCTGTCCTTTCTTGTGTCACCCATCTGCTTCCCATCTTTATACTTTTGCCCTTTTGCGTGCTTTTTTCTTTCTTAGCACTTGTTTTGTTTCTTTTACCATGTGGTGGTGCTTCTTCTTCAATATCTTGTTTTAGGGGGTGGAAATTCTAGATTACAACACCCAATTTTGTCATTAGTATACCGTATATTATGTCTTCTCACTTGATGACAAGTCAACCAATTAATGGCAAATAAGTCTCATTATCTTAATGAGTACAAATTAATTTTTACCCGTGAAATATAATTTTAAGAGTAAACAATATACTTCCCTCAAAAAACTAAATAATATAATTTATATAATCTTTAATATCAGACACTTAATTATACATACCAATAAAAATAAATAAATTGATTGATTTTATTGTTTTTTTAAAATATTAATAATTATCAATTTTAGTCTTATTTATAATCATTAACTTATTATAATATAAAAATATTAAAATCTAAGAGCATTATGAATCATTATTAATAAAAAAAATCACAAATACCTAGAGTATTTAATAAAGGATTAAATGTTGAGATTCTAATAAGTTGTTGATATATGTGGTGTTGGGAATAAGTTAGATCTCACTAAAAATAATCAATCAGATTTTTTAACATTAATTATCAATAAAATTGATAAATATTTTATACCCGATGAAAAAAAAAACAAATGTTGAGATAAAAAAAATGTTTCATAAGAATTGTAAAATATCTTATGGAAACAACTATCGATTCCTTCTAGGCATGATGCATGTACGTTGGAACCTATGGGGACAATTGTTCCCACAAAGCAAATTTATTTACTCGAATATATTAAATAATTATTGGTTTCAAATCCCATAAAAATAAGGGTTGCTTCCATAAAATATTTTTAAAAAATTATTAAAGAGAAAAGAGAAAATAAATTATACTAATTTTACTCACTTTATCCTTTTAAATTGTAAAACTTTTGGCATTTTACTCTTTTTTATCACGAGATTATGTATTATGTAAAAAAAAATCCACCAAAAAAATTCTAGATCTACCACTGTTACTAGATATCTTATATTAAGTGAAGTATGTACTACATGTGAGATAATTTTTTAAGTTATTATTTAATTACAAATTAACAAATATGTTAGATTTGTTAACTTTTTTTTAACCAAAAAATCGTATAATTTTTTTAAAACAAGTATTCAATAACAATTGTTATTATGTATAATAAATATAATAATTATTTTAAAAATCATATCTATTCATAGTGTAAATATTTCAATAAAATATAGAAATTAAAATGTGTTTTGAATAATTAATTATAAATGTACACATGACAAAATGTGTTGGGTTCTAGATGACTAAGAACTGTAAGCTTATTTTTTTTTTTACTCTAATTAAACTCAAAAAGTCCAATCTAATCATAATTTGATTCGCAAAAATTCTTACAAAATATGAAAATATTAAACTTTCACTAAGTTTGAGCCTTATTTTAGAAGTTTAAATTAAATTTATATTTTTTCTTTTTTTTTATCATGATATTGGTATAAAACAATCTTACCAAAAGCAATGATACGATTCAAAATGTATATTTTTCTTTTAACGCAATTAATTTATTATATATTCAAGGAGTATAAATTGTTATCACTTGTGTCAACCGTTCTGGGTAATTTTTTTTTTTTTACTCATTAGAACCCATAACTCACATGTAATTAAGTTGTTAGTCTTGTTAAATCCAAAAAAATTGAGATAAACAATGAGAATTTTTCAAATAACTAATGATACTATTTATAATAATTAAGAAAATATTTTTTTGAAAGGAATAAAAAATATAGATAAAAAATAGAATAAGGTACTTAACGAAAGAGAAGTCATGTGATTTAATGAGAAACAAAATATCCCTAGAAAAATAGTTTTATTTCAAAATGAAGATTAAAATTTACAAAATAGTTATGTACTAATGTTTCCTTACTATTCACCCCATCTTACTCGTTTTTATCCATAATAATATAGCTACATAAGGTTTAGTTGTGTGATAGACATGATTAATTGAAATATTTGTAAATTAGTTTTAGGGAGAGAGCTAGAGAAAAAAAGACTCTTATTCATCTTCCTTGGTAGCTAATTGCTCCTTGCACAAGCCATGCATGATTTGAACATTAATTGAATTTTCTTCATATAAGGGAATCGAAAAGGTTGCACCAAAGCAACCCCTAAATCTAATCATGTCAAACAGACTAAAGGAATTGTACACAGGAAGAGATTATTTTTTGGTCTGATCAAGCATTAGGGCCAAATATGTTCTTTAACGAAGATCAGGTTCCTGTCATAGCAATAACCAACCCAAAAACCCCAAGTAGCCGCCCATCACACACCATTTTGCTCCAACCAATCTCTTCTCTGAACACCAAATAGTGAAACATAGCTGGCAACACAAAGCTAAGAATAACACATACACTACTACCCACCAATGACAAAAAATCTGCAAAATTAGGCACCATAAGTGCCACCAAACTCACCCCAAAAACCAACAACCACCTCATCCACAAGCAGAACTTATAGTCACACAACCTTCTCTCAACCACCTCATATACAGGATTAATCATTAGTGGGAAAGTTAAGAACAAGTTGATGCAAAGACCCAACTGCACCAAAGCACTTACCACTCCTTGTCCAAGATTGGTAGTGATAATCCCTTGAGTCTCTTCACCAAAAGCAAAGTAACCCAAAGCAGCAAATGATGCATACAACAAAGAAATAAGGAACATCGATCCCTACACCCAAAACCCCACCAAACTTCTCCTTATCCTTGGCCTCTGCTTCCAAGGGCAAAACCAATCCAATCCCTTCAAATGCATACACAGCCACACCTAAACCATAGAGAAACACGGACCAACCCCCAAAGGCTTTCAAAGGAGGTTTATTCTTCATGAACACAAAGAGATCATCCACCATCACCACACTCTTGGCTACAATGTCAACAAAATCAGCAAAAATGATCAAAGGAGCCAAATGGGTCAATGTTGGGATAGCATTCAGCCCTAATTGAAAGGGAAAACATCCCCACAGAAACAACACCTTTGGCGTGGCGAAACCCCAAAACAAGGAGGACCATGATGCTGATGACGTGTCATCATCACCGACGAGATAGGCCAACGTGGTGGAAATGAAAATAAGGTAGCTGACGCAGAAACCGCAATGAGAAAACACGATCATGACATCAATGAATAGCTTGCCAAGAGGGCCAACAATGGCGTGCCCTAAATCGCCAAAAGAGTTGATTTTGGGGAAGCCCACGTTAACGTCGTCGTTGGAATGTTCAAGCTTGCGGCGAGTGTGGACAAGGAGCATCATGCAGTGGTAAGTGAGGAACGCCACGAGGAAGAGCATGAGCAAACCCGTGACCCAACCCGTTTTCTTGAAGCTGTAAGGGAGCCCTAGCACGCCAGAACCCACGATGGATATGAAGATGTTGGCCAAGGTCTTGAATTTTGAGGAGAGAGGGGGTGCGTTCGAGAGAAGAGGGGTTTCAACATTATTATTATTATTATTATTATTGTGAAAACCCATTGGGATATGTGATGAATTAATTAAGGTGCTTCTTCTGCAAACCACAGGTCTCCTCTTTCACAGAAGCAATCCTTTAGGGAGGCACACCCAGACATTAAATGTGACTATCTCTCACAGCAAAGATATTTAAACCTTAGTTTGCCACGTTGTGGAAGATTAAACTCTCTTCCGCTGAACCAAACCCCCCAGTGGCTGCAAAATGCAGGGTGATATGTGTGCAGAAGAAGCAACGTACAACACACGCAGAGGGAGGAGAAGAAGGTGCGTGATTATTGTGAAGGTTAATTGAGAATTATGAGAAATTTGTGTGATAAGTGTGGGGAAGAGGGCGTGGTGTGACCTTAAGTCAAGGCTTAGCAAATGCTAATAATAATATAGTAAATATATAGCAATGGGTTGTGGAATAATATATAAGGTGGGAAAATGAGCATTGATTATCTAATGTGGTGTCGTTAGATTTAAATTTGTTGGGTGAAAAATAGAAAATATGGGGAAAATTTTGGAAGGGAGAATATTCATTCATCCTTCCTCTCACACTGGAAGATGATCATTTGTGCCTGTGGACACATCTCATGAAAAAAGAGGAGAATATTCATTCATCTTCCTCTCACACCAGAAGATGATCATTTGTGCCTGTGGGCACATCTCATGAAAAAGCTTATTTATAAGGAAAAAAATCATTTTATTTTTTAATTTTGGGAAAGAGAATTTTTTTTTATGAATAAGAAAAAAAATAGGAATAAAAAAAAGTTAATTATATATGTAATCTATTATATGAGCAAATATCCACTTTTGTCTCCATATTTTTTTTTATTATTTTCTTCTTGAACTAACATTTTAAATATACTATTATTATGTTAAGTTTTAGCTGCATAAAAAAAAAAAATCACTCTCACTCTACTGATTACATATAAAGTTTAACTAGTCCAATAGTTCATACCTTGCACAGGTAAGTTTATAATATACAAAATTTTATAGGTTAATTTTTCTTAATTTACAAAATAGATAAATTCTTAACACACACACACACACAAAAATATTTATATTATGGTGTAATTCATTAAATATTTTTTATTTACTGATGATTTTTATATTATTAAAAACATT
>PYAF01006234.1:979996-1069341 GCA_007407185.1 Glycine tomentella | reverse complement strand
TAACTAAATATCTCATAATTAAATAAATAATTTTTTTGTATCAGTTAAATCACTTGGTAATTTATTACGTACTGTAATTATTAATTATTTCATTAAATTTAATAAATTGATTACCGTATTATATAAAAATCTAAATTCAAATAAGATTTAATGATTTAATTGATTGCCTTAATCAAAATATATACTCATTATAATATCCTTAGTTTTATGATATTTCTTTTTATGAATTAATAAATATAATAAAAATTTCAACAAAATTATGACAAGAAAAAGAATCAATATGTAATATTGTTATATGACATCTCTCTAGTATTATTAGAATGGTCAATGAATAACTGATTTAACCAATAAGGCATTTAGTTGAATCGAATAATAAATTGATACATAAACTTAAAAAATAAAAGGTTAGTTGGGTGTTTGATCGAAGTAAGAATGCATAAACCAACTAAAAGAGAATTGTCATTCCTGCTCTGTTCAATATTCTTAGTCAAAGTGCACAGAACTTGATTATTAATGTCCGTCAGCCTACTAATAATTATTGGAAAAAATAATATTTCCTTCATTTCACATTATCTATCCCATTGAAAGTTTTAATTTATTTTAATATGTTGAGAATTGACTAAATCAATTAGTACGATATTATATTTTAATTTTATCTTTTTATTTTATAATAATTTAGTAACTTTTTGGTCATAGATTGAAATTTCAAAACAATTTTTTTATACACAAAAATAAGACTGTGTTCGATATTTCCTCCCCTTATAGGAGCATCTAGCCAATAAGTATTTTTTTTATATTTAATCTTATCATTTATTTTATTTCAAATTTAAATTTATCTTTCTTTTCTCTATTTCTCTCTCTTAATTATATATTTTGTTGTATAAATATAATTTCTCTAAAATATTTATCACTTCAATTTTTTTTTAAATGAATATTAATAATTTTTCCCAATAACGTAACATTCCATATTTATTGGCGTATCATATCTTAATTAATTCATAACTACACTCTTACTCTTTCAATAAAGTTATTTTAGTTAAAGAAAGCTATTATATCGTAGTAATTGATACAGCCAATGATTTTCTCTCATCTTAACAAAGATACTAATTTGAAATGAAGGGAATAACAATTATAACAACTTACCCTATTTAATGTCAGGAAAATAATAACTTACCTATTCAATAAGTAAGCTTCCTTCAAAAAAATCTATTCAATAAGTAGATTATTTTGAGCAACTTCTAAATTTTTAATGCCTAGACAATCTATATTACAATATTAAAGCAGCAAATTCAAAACACAGTCATTCATTTGAGTCTACGGAAAATAAACAGCATAACAGAAAGTATAAATAGAAAAACCAACAGATCTTCTCTTTTTATTCTCAACACAAAAGAGGAGCAGAAATAAGCAGCACAATGAAAAAGCTGCTATTCATTGCTCCTCCTATCTAAATTCAAGCTTTCCTGTCAATTGAAGTAACGCAACTTTAATCTGAAAGAAGTATTGCAAGCAACTAAAATATCTAAATTTACATTTAATCACTGCAAATCCATTACAAAAACCAAAGATGAACAAAAAGATAAATTCCATGTTGTAAAAAAGAAGTATCACCATTCCTGCCTCGGCTATCAACATCTATCACAGTAGCACATGGTCATCCCATTGTAATATATGAATTTTATGATTGCACAGCTTTATTTTGTTTGATACAAGCTGGTGCCTTGAAATCATGGCATTTCCACATTGATGTAGCCTCAATAGGCATCACTCTGTCAGTGGATGATTCCACTGTAAACGAAGGCATACTATTAACAGGAGTATTGCCTGTGTTCGTTCTAGTCAACGGGGAACTTCTGGCTCTTATTTCTTCCTTTGGCTGCGCTCTATCTTTCGAGGTGCAAATGCTTAAGGGCAACTTTTTTAGTTTCACCCTTCCTCTTTTCTTACCTATAGGAGATGAATCTTCACATTTTTTCCCTTTTGACTGACTCAACTCTGCTTCCCCGTTATCTATCACTAATTGGCTAGGTCTATGATATTTAACCACCTTCTTATCTTTCTTACTTGAGCATACCTCTTGGATGGATCCTTCTGAATCAATCTTGCCTGCTATTGCATGTTCGTTGTTCAAAGATAAGCAATCTTGTCTGAGTGCCACACCAGATTCAGATCCCTCAGTCATTTCAAAACTTGAAGAGCTTCTAGGCTTTTTATGTTTACTACCTTTTGAGTCTGAGTTTGGAGAACTCTTAGAGATTCTTGGAGAACTGTTCATGGCTCGATGTAACTTACGAGCCAATTCTTCATCTTTCCTACAATTTTCAATTCGTTGGTTGTTCTTGTACAGCAGCTGAACTGGGAGATGCTTCTTTGACTTGTTCTTTTTCAGATTTCTTTCCTTTCCAGCCACCTCCTCAGAGAAAGATGCAACCAAATCTAAAGCCCTCTTGGCTGCAGCTACCGCCTTCGCTGCTCTTGCAGCCTTTTCTTCAGCTGCTTCTCTTGCAGCCTCTGCAGCTTTAGTTGCAGCGACTGCAGCCACTTTTGAGGCTTCCACGACCTCCTCAGGTGTAAGGTTAGGGTTATTAGAATGACAACTCAACAAATGCTTCAGTCGGGCTTCAAATTCACTTGAAAATGATGAGGATGAGGGGGAAGCAGCAACTGGAGACGGAGAGGCAGTAGCATCACTATCTGAACTCTGTTTCTTCAATCCAGCTAGAAGACGCTTCCGAGGTGGTAAAAGAACATCAGCATCCAACGGATTAACATCACACGTATTTTCCATGCTTCCCCGGTAAATTCAAATTTAGGACTCCAAAATACAATGAATAAATCTACACGCGAATTAAATAGCTACTCCACTGACAATCACATCATTGCAACATCGATCAAATCCTTCCCAATTCCACATCCCTCGTGATATCAAGATTTTAACAATCCTACAAGATCCTTAACAAAACCTACAAAAAACTCGGAACAATTCAAAGACTATCCAAGCTGGTACCACTTTTTATTACTAACAACCCTCCACAAGAAGAAGAAATTTGACTCATACCCAACATCGAATTCTTCCATTCGAACACTTTGATTCCTAGATAGAAAGAAAGAAAACAACATATCAAACTCAAAACTAAATGCACTAAATACAATTCAATTCATCAGAACTAGTTTATGTATGAAAAATCGAAAACATAGCAGCAGAAAATCTCAATTCTCAAACATGACCAATCCCAACTATCCCTAGCAACCAAGAAACTCACCAAGGTAGCATAATTCAGCAACATAATCATAAGATCGAGGACCTGAATTCAATCTACCCAAGCAGCACAATACAGGATTTTTTTTTTTTCAACACCCCAATTGCCAAACGATTTGAATCAACCCACAAAGCAATGAATCAAGAACACAAAACAATCCAACACAAGTTAAATCTGTATTCAGAAGAATCATGCAAAAATCAATGGAATTTTCATACCCCATGAGTCAAAATTCAAAAACACAAAAATAAAAAAGATCAAAAGAGAGTTGGGATCATTGAGAATGAAGGAGGTCCATGTGTACCTGATCCTGTTGTGGCAGAGAGAGAAAGAGGGGCAGAGGAAGATCCAGGATTAGGGTTTTCAGAGAGAGAAAGGAAGAAGAGGTTGTGATCGTGAAGAAGAAAAATCCAAGGCATGTAGAAAACCCAAGATCTTCCGATTTATAATAATAATAATAATAATAATAATAATATTAATTATTATTATTATTTATACGTGAGAAAAATGTGAATGTGGAGAAAATTTCAGTTGGTTATGGTTGGGAGAATGGTAAAGAAGCAGATCCCACAAAAACAAGAATTAATTAGTTCTCTGCTTTTGAAGTAACCTCGTATAGTATTTCTTTTCATTTTTCGTTGTCAAACTGTGTCAATGACAACGTTGCAGTTGTTTTTCAGATAGGGTCGAGAGGAAAAAATGTAATAGTAATGTAATAAATGAAGATGAAGATTACGTACACAACTTCATCTAAAATTTAACGTTCCAATATTATATATCAAATTTAACGTTTATTAATAGATTTGGACAAGAGAGAAAGTAGATTTGCACAAGAGAAAATATTTATACAAATATTAAATAAATTTATTTGTCATGCGTTATTAGTATAAATTAAATTATTTTTAATGGTATATTTACATTTTTTAAATAAATTTAGTTTACATTGTAATTATTGATATGACTAGATTTACTAAATAACTTATCAAGGAATGAATAATAATAATAATAATAATAATAATGTAAAATGTTTTTACAAATTTAAAATTAACCTAATTTTATATAAATATTTTTAAACTTTAGCTTTATTTCAAAATTATATTAAATTAACTCTTAAAGGTTAAAAGGTTCTATATATATATAAAAAAAAAGCTTATATGAAAGGTCAATTTCAATTCTTTTCTATGAAAAAATTGTATAAAAAGACTTAAATTTATTTTTGTCCCTATAATTTTATGATTGTGTAATTTTAGTTTAAAAAAGAATTAGAATGTATTTTTAAAAGTTACCAATTTTGATTTACCATTAGTTTGTGATAAAAAATTCATAAAAATTGATAGAAGGACATCTAAGTGATAACATAACACTAACACTCTAACATAGCAGATGACCCTGGTAATTTGATAGTTATGCGGATATGGCTCTAGCAATATATTGATGTCGCAATAGAGATTAAAATTTGTATTGTCATGTTAGCATACCTGTTAAATTATCACATTACTTACATGTCAATGTATCAATGTTACGACATGACTTAATGCTATGTCAGTAATTTCTATTAATAAATTACAGCAAAACCAAAAGTAGATCAAAATTATTAAATTTTAAAAATAAAGAGGATCAAATGTATAATAAGAAAAATAAAACCCAAAACTACACAACATAAGACTCTAAGAACAAAATTGAATTTAACGAAATTGTTATTCTCATCCTCCCACATTGCTACTTTCACAACCCATGTGGTGATATTTTTGTTAAATTCCAAAAATACTCTAGAAATACCTTTGCCAAGGAAATGTGATTTTATTCTACACATGTACAACAGAAATGTATTTCTGTTACATCAAGTGACAGAAAGCGCTGCAATTTTGTTTCTAAAGAGCACCTAACAATTAATACATAACAATGGCCAAAATGTGTGAGAATTAACAAGCCTTCCAGTAAATATTAGAGGACTAAAATCAATACACATACCATAAAAATAGAAAGCAATAGCAGTATTTAATACAAGAGTAATGAATCATTGATAATATATATTACATATTGAACTCCTCTAGTTGAATGAAATGATATTGAGTTAAATTATTGTATGTGTTTCAGGCACAATCTTTGTCATGAATAAGTTTTTTAGCGTAATATGTACTCCATTGTAGTGCAATAAGAGGTGAAGGACAAGTATCCTTTAAAAAACCTAATTAATGATAGAAAAAGATAGAGTTGAGTTAGTGAACAAATTTACATGCTTACATTACTAAATAGTCTCTTAAGTATATTATGAATACCTACACAAAGCGGCAACTGTTAACAAATCCAATAGCATTAATGTGTTGATGTGTAATAAATAATGGTAGACTCCTAAGTGAAAAAAAAGTTCAATAAATAAGTGGACCAATTCAACATTATACCAACTAGCAATCATATAATCTATGTCGGGAATGGACATCCACATCTCACATGTTACTATTAGGCCCCTAACAACATACAAAGAGTTGATTAAATCAACAAGTCTTTCTTTTGTGCCAAAGAGCTCAACATAAAGAATGTGTGATGTCTAAAGTTTCCAAATCAACTCCTGACGAACAAGAGCCCAACATTTCTCACCCATACCTAGCAAAGCTACAATTGTCCTATAACTATGTAAAAAAAAAATAACACAAGAAGGGGTTGAATTGTGTTTTTAGAAATTTAAAAACTTTTCTAAAACACATAGCACATTTATTGTCTGATGTAAAAAGAACTAAAACACTTAGATATCAAACTACGTTAGACAATGATAAAAACAATTTTCTTTGTAAAACAAAACAGGATACAAAATCTAACAACATATTCAAACCCTTTGTTAGTTAAAGCAAAAGAGAGAAACATGCAAATAATTATATCGATTTGTCTCAAACCCAAGATTACGTCTAGTTCTTGACAACCACCAAGGTTTCACTAACTTATCAAAGTAACAAGTATTGTTCATTGTCACTTCTAGCTTTTATACTTGCACGTTCTATCACAAGCTTGACTTAAACTCAGTATTTTTTTTGTTCTATCAAGCTACTACTAGCTCTAAACAAATCAACAAGATTTTGTTGGAAGATTGCACATTGACTAAAATATATGATCGTCTTACAGACGAATATATCACTCAACACTTTTAGTATTTTCTCTCAAGGTATACAAGGTGTTTTGAGAGCTTTGTATCTTTACAAAAATTTACAATAAGAATGAAAGAATAATTCACGTAGATTATTCATTTCTTTTATCTTCAAAGTTTCTATTGTCTCACAACAATTGAATTTTTCACTCTATCTTTACAAGAATTTACATAAAGAATGAAAGAATAATTCATGTAGATTGTTCATTTCTTTTATCTTCAAAGTTTCTATTGTCTCACAATAGTTGAATTTTTCACTCTAATATTCGTCTGAAGTCTTGAGTCTGTTGGAACATTTAATGCTTGTATTAAATGCATGTATCTTCTTCATGCAAAGTCTATTTTGATAGGCTAATGTGTCTTATACTTCAACAGAGAAGTCACTTCTTTCATCATAGCAGGTTTGCAACAACAGAGTGCACCTTTTGATAAGGATCAATGTCTTCCAAACTGTGGACTTCATTTTTTTTCATAAGATTTTGATAGATCCTAGGAGAGTATTTTTTGCATGAAAGAATCTCAGACACAGTATTAAATGAAGGTCTTATGAATGCATTGTTTGAAACTTCAGACGCACATATACATACTAGGGGTGTTCATCAACCAATCCAAACCGCGGTGACCGAACCGAAAAATCGAAAACCGAAAAAAACCAAAAATTTCACCGGATTGGATCGGTTTTTGGATTGGCTGGTGAAAATCGATCCAATCCAAACCGACCCAATTATAAACCATACCTTACCCTTTATCTACTTGAGCCTATTCCCTATTATAGCCCAAAAAACCAAAAATCCAATACATTGCTCCTTATTTTGTCCAATGAAAGTGTTTTTCTAATGAAAATTAGAAAATGATATTTGTTTTTGTCCAATGAATATGTTTGTTTATGTTAGATACTCCTTATTTTGATAAAAATAAGTCTTATAAGTTTTATTTTTAGACTTTTTAAAAAATCGAAAACCGATCTAATCCAAACCGAAAAAAATTGGATTGGATAGGATCGGATTTGAAAAAAATTTCAAACCGAATGGATGATCAAACGACTAAACCGAATGAATTGGATCGGATGATTTTTTGTTTCAAAACCGATCCAATCCAGACAGCGAACACCCCTAATACATACTATGATCTAATAGCATATCATACACAACTTTTATCATTTGTATTTATTTGCATCTAATAAAAATAATTAGGAGTTTTGATTCATCTTTAAGACATAAATATCTTTTGACTTAACAAAATATAATTTTCCATCTATTTTCAAAATACTACGAAGAATGAATTATTGCAGCTTATTAGGAAATTCATCTACATAAGGCATTATTTATTCTGCTTATTGTCACGGGCTACTTTGCAAAGCACGTTATGAGTTCCTGGAGTATCTACCATCATGTGCATTGCATTGACTTGCTCTCACATTAAAGGTGCACATTTAAAGATTTCACATACTTTGGTGCTCCCTTTGTTTTCACCTTTTCTGAAGGGGAACAATGAAGTGGTACTTAGAAACACAAATTCACAGACTTTAGTCTTCATTGTGATTTTTCCACACATGTCAAGTTGTGAAAATATCTTTAACAGTGCATCAACCTTAAGTTCCCCAAGAATCACCTGTGTCATCTCCAATAACCGATAACATCTTCCAAAGCACATGAATGGACCTCAAGGGTATTGAATCAAATATGTTGGTATATTTAGCAAGTTCACATACACATAATAGACTGTAAGTTGTTCTAGTTGTGCAGCCACAAGAAGCACTGCTAATGCCAACGCTACTAACCCGTTTTAACTCATTGATTTCATTTTGTCACCCAACAATATGGAATCATAATTCCATTGCTAAAAGGTTTTATGCAAAAGGTTGTAGTGGCTTTGTTATTAGTTATAGCAGTTGTTGTTGGCTATATTAGTTGCTACTTGGCTAAGTGCTCATGTGTGGAGGGCATTTTAGTTTTAGCCATTGTTGACTTTGTTGGGGTTATCCTTTTGGTAGGCTTTGTATAAGGGGATTGTGTTCTTATTTATTTTTTGTATTCCTTGGTGGTTTGGTTCACATCGGCCAAATCAGTTTTAATAAATATTTTTTATTTTAAAAAAATGCAAAAAAACATCAAATCTTGAAAACAAAATGCACCAAATATAAAACCTAAAGTTAGGGAGAGGAAAATAAAGAGATCATAAGTGTCAAGGAAAAATAACAAAGGAGAAGGAGGTGGGGTGACAACCAATGAAAGGAAGTATGAGGGTGGAAGGGAAAGGAAATGGAGTGTATAAACGGGAGAAGGGCAAGTTGGTCAATTTGAAAAAATAGGGGGTGATGATAGCAACTTTTGGGCTCATGCTATTTACAATCATTTTTTCTAAGTCCACCACCATACTCCCTTTTCTAGCAAGTGTTCAAATATTAGGGATGCGCTACATACACTAGGTGAATTTCTAATACACCATTTATGAACAGTGTGTTTCCAAAACTACCCTTTGCGTTTTTGCGACTTTTATACACGGATTCGTATGATTCACACTTATGGATTGGCAAATCCGTAAGAATCTTACAGATTGGTGAATCCGTAAGATTCTTACGAATTTGCCAATCCGTAATCCGTATGAGTTTTTTTTATATATACGGATTGGGCAATTTGTAAGCCCAATCCGTATGTTTTTTTATATACGGATTGGGCAATAAGCCCAATACGTAAGTTTTTTTTTTTGTAAGTTAAAATATATTTTAGAAAATAATGGTGCATGCAAGTATCAAACTTGTGACCTTTAAGTTATTAACACGATGCTCTAACCAACTAAGCTAATAGACCAATTATGTTAAAAATTAATTTATATATATATATATATATCACTAAATTTATTTAATTTAAAATAATTTATTATGTTAAAATTTATAATAACATTATATGTTGAACTAATGCATGCATACATATCTTTAACAAAACAACATATAATTTTAACATAATAAATAGCTTGATTCTGTTAAAAAATAATTAATGTTGATACATATAACACTAAATTTTTTAATGTATATTTAATACACATAATTTTAACATAATAAATTATTTTAAATTAAAAAATAATAATGTTAAATTTAAAATAATTTATTATGTTAAATTTTATAATAACATTATATGTTAAAATTATATGTTGAATTAATGCATGCATACATATCTGTAACAAAACAACATATAATTTTAACATAATAAATAGCTTGATTGTGTTAAAAAATAATTAATGTTGATACATATAACACTAAATTTTTTAATATATATTTAATACACATATAATTTTAATATAATAAATTATTTTAAATTAAATAATTTAGTGATATATATATATATAAATCAATATTAATTAATTTTTAATATAATTGGTCTATTAGCTCAGTTGATTAGAGCATCGTGTTAATAACTTAAAGGTCACAAGTTCAATACTTGCATGCACCATTATTTTCTAAAATATATTTTAACTTACAAAAAAAACATACAGATTGGGCTTACGAATTGCCCAATCCGTATATATAAAAAAAAAACTCTTACGGATTATGGTTTTGCCAATCCGTAAGATTCTTACAGATTCGCCAATCCATAAGTGTGAATCATACGGATTTGTGTATAAAAGCCACAAAAATACAAAGGGTAATTTTGGAAACGTACTGTTCATAAATGGTGTATTAGAAATTCACCTGGTGTATATAGCACATCCCCAAATATTATTGCAAAGCCCATAAACACTAGTTCATTTTATTTTTCCTTCGGGGCGTGTCTTTAGGCGTTAATTGTCCAAGAGTTTTCTCTGGGCTTGTCTCTTCCTAGTATCAAGTAAAGTGCAGACAAATGCTATTTGAATCCCATAGTCTTACTGTTAAATCCTGCACCTCCTATAGTGAATTTGCATTCAATAGGAGGTACATGATTCAATAGTGTGAGTGCAAGAAACAAATGCCCAAATATAGTATTATTGGTTTTTTGTAGGGCTGGTAAACATAAAAAGAAAAAACGACAGTAAAACAGAACAAACAAAAATGAGATTAAGGACAAAAGGTGGCTATGGTCATTACATCGAAGAAGAGGACCCAAACCAGCTAGTGGTTGTTTAAAAACAAACATTTCATTTCATCCAATTCTTGCTGGGAGTTCCCCACTTTTCAATATATTATAGTTGTACTTCAATTGAGTTTTCTTTTTAGTTGGAAATTATTAGGTCTATTACTCATTTTTCCCTCTCATTTGAAGGCTTCTATAGTTAAATTATACAGCATTTTTTTTTCCTACAATGACAAAAATGAAGATCAAACTTAAATTTTCATATATATATATATATATATATATATATATATATATATATATATACTCTGATATCTCACTAGGTCGATTCTAAGGAATCTATTAAATTGTACAGTATTGTGTAATAGTATATCATAATACTATATCATGTCACCTTTTATTTGATGTTATACATAAGTTAATAAAATTAAACTCAAATAGCTAGTAATGGGACAAAAATAATAAACAAATCACAATTTAAATAATAATAAGCTAATTATTTATTTATATGCAGAGAAGTTAAATGTGATGATATATATTTTGAGAAACTAAACAAAATTTTGTTTTTATTTTCATGGGCACGTGATGGTGATTGATTAATAGGTTCTGTTTCACGACTGGACAGCAACAAGCATCCATCACAAAACAGACCTTTGAATAATGTACCGTATTCATGCTTTGCATGTGCTTGTGTACCTTATTACGTTCACTGTCTCCGAGAAAAATGAGGGCCAAACCTCCAAACTAGTGAACATCAATTTGTTCAGTTCAATCATATTGAGAAATAGAGACCCTCTTGATTCTTTTCGTGGATGAAGTGAAGTCTAAGAGTTCACATTTTGTAGATAAGAAAATTCTTAAATTAGAGAATAGTTAACTTTATAAATAGGATTGTTTACTGTGTTAAGGATACTTGTATTTTCTATTAGAAAGGCGATATTGATAAGCAAACTTTTCAGCGGAGCTGATTTAGCTCTTGATAGTCTTGAATTATTGTAAGAAGTAAACCAATACAAGTCAGTCTCATATATATATTAACAATTATGCGTGATTCTATGACTAAATCACAACAACGCTGTCAAACTTACACTTAAATTTTTCTAGTAAACGCCTGATGGGACCACAGGCCACTTAGAGAGTCTCCATCCCAATATCATTATTTGATTTTTTTTAATTGGATTATACATGTATACATCACTCATTTTTACTCTTATCAATATAAGCACCTAAAAAATACTTATTCTCTCCAACATAAAAAATACTTATTCTCAAAATAATTATGGGTTCTTAGTTGGGTCTCACCATTAATATTTCTATTTTCTTAATAAAAAATGAACATGGACCCACCATTTTCAATTTGAGAACCAGTGTTAATTTGAGAAACTCCAAAGAGAACCAATACGGATGGCTTAATCCCTTGTACTAGTTTGAAATAATACATTTCTCCTCAAATACCGTGCACAAATTGGCGATGGAGATGGTCTTATATATAACCAAAGCAAGTTGAGTTTAACAAAAGAAATTAGTTTCCTATATAATTTTTACTCTTATACCCATGAATATTGGTTGTTTGGTAAAGAGAAAAAGTAGAAGAATATTGATTTCTTTAGTAAGATGGAAGTATGATGATATATTAAAAAAGGGTGGGGCCATAGGAAAAAAGGTAATGATATAGAAATGGTTTGAAAATGTACATCATAATTGATTTTTATGTTGCAAAGCATAACAAATAAATTATATATGTTGAAAAACATAATAAATTATATTGCAATATATGGTTAATTATATTTTTTTTTCTCTTTACTACTCATCTTCTATTTCTCTTAAAAATAAAGTTAAATTTTACTTTATTTTTTTCTCTCATTTACCTATTTTTTCTTCTTCGTGCTTTATTTCCTTTCTTTCCATCAAACATAGTCACACACCTTTAGGTTAAGGGCAACCTTAAGCCTAATTCATATATAGTAATCTAAGTATTAAATTAGTCTAAGTCACAAGATGTGTATTAACCGAATTCAATATCAAAAACATAAATTTTCATATATGTTAGTGGACTTAAAAAAAAGGTTTATGAATAAACATTAGACTTAATAGAGTGTAATTTGCTTTCTACATTTTTGCTTATCAACAAATATTAATATGTATATTAATATGTTAATTTTATTAAAAATATCAATAAAAAATATTTTAACAGTAACCTTTTCATATATTCACCTTTGAATTTCCCTTTAAAATCATCAATCCAACCTTATATCTCCCAAGTGTTATCTACATATATATAACCACTCATCTCCACGTTGTCTCGACCGAATTCATATCACAGACGTCAGTTCTTTAATTAAGAAGTTACTTCCACGATCATCTCCCAGAACATGGTCTAGTAAACAGTTTCGGACACATCAACCCGAACCTTAGGAGTTAGGACATAATAGAGTTTACATTGAACTTGCACAATGCACATGCAAGACTTTGTGTTGGATTTAAACTCGTATTAAGTCATGCATGTTTTGAAAACCGATAATTATTGTCTAGTACCATTTTTCCTTTCTTGGTCTAGCACTTGCCATATTTCCCTGCTTGACATTCGTATCACATGCTTAAGGAACATAAAAGCAGGAACTCACTAGTCATCCGTCAATTTAGGTGTTTTAGGTCCACTATATGTTCTAGTTCAACCTACTGAATTTTACATATGAAAAGACCATCAGATTCAGACACTTTATTAAATTTGAAAGTATTTAATTTCAAGCAATATCTTTAAATTATGAACATTAGAAATAAGTATTTCCAAGGGACAAGTTTGTGGAAAGTTTATTGGTAAGTTTTTTTGGTCAATTTTACAATAATAATATTTTGCTTGATTTCATAGCCAAATACAGGAGCCAGTAGCAATTTAATTCTATGGTACATGCATTACCATATTAATTCAAATATCTATTACCATATTATAATTCTATTGATCTATTATATGTTATAATAAGTTAAAATACAATTTTGGTCTCATTTTTTTAATTTGTAATTTTAGTTCCCTATAAAAAAATAGAGACATTAAGTCTTCCAATTTTAAAAAATTAGCATGTTGAGTCCTCTTTATCTAAATTAGTGTGTTGATGGTTAAGCTAGTAACACTAAGCTTTAAGCCAACAAAGGCCTTGACCAAGGTTTGCAAAAAATCACACTAACCGATATCGACGAAAAATAGTCCTAATCGAAGTCAGCCAAAAATTGCTCTTATCAATGTCGGTCGAAAATAAATTTAACTCCGGTCGGCTATAAAAAACCTAGTCAAGGTCAATCGAAAATGCCCTGACTGTGGTGGGCTGAAAAATAACTCTAATTGGAGTCAGTCAAAAACTGTCTCGTCCAGCGCTGGCCTAATATTACCCCAGTCGTGGTCAATCGAAGACATTCTAGCCAAGATCGACTAGAAATACCTTAGTTGAGATCAGTTGAAAACAACCTTGTCCAAGGTCGACTAAAAATTGTCTTTGCCGACGTTAAACAAAAATAACCTAATTGAGGTTAGCTAAAAACAACCTTGGTCAAAGTCAAAGTAAAAAAAAAAAAAAAAACAACTTTGACAAGGTCAATAAAAAACTGATTTATGATCTAAAACTAAATTGATTTTGAACTATAAACTAGTTTTAAAACTAGTTTTAATCTGGTTTCAAAAAATTCAAATCAATTTTATCCAATTTAATGAATATGAATTTTAAATCCACTCTACTTAATTGGATTTGGATTGAATTAGCATGCCCTACTTTCTTCTACTCTAATTCACTCATTTGCATTCCTTTTTTTTTCCTCACTCTTTCATTCTTTTTCTTTTCCCACAATCAAACACAATGTAAAGATCATTTTCGATTATAATATTATATAGAGTACAAATATAAGGGAATATCATTAAAGTAACAACCATAGTGATAGCACACAGAAATTGTTAAATTAAATTAGATAACCAATTGATTTTCTGTTTTGAAACAATAACCTGCATACCACTAGCATACGTACACTATGTACTCCCCCTTTATCACACTCACAAAAATAAATATGTACATTCATGCAGTATTCCGTTATCACGAGTCACAACTATCATATAGAAAGTAATATTTCACTTTGGTTACTATAGGATAATCATGTAGATGCCTTGCTCCAAGGCAAAGAAAACGTTAACTTAGCAAAAGGGCAAAATGATACTTCACATTACACCTAAAAGAGCATATCCTTTGTGAATTCTTCAACCAAATCATCAGTGATTAGACATGCCATCTCTCTTTCCAATGTATCAATCTGATCATTTGTTAGTCCAGACCAGGAAATAGATCCTAGATCTTGTGACACCAAGCTATCAAGTGAATAAGGACATATGTTAGATGTAGGATTTAAAGAAACATTGACAATGTCCCACACTAACTTCAGTAGTTCCTTTCCACATGGTGGAGGCTGCATGGAGGAATTGCTTAGTTTCCTTCTGAATCTAGACAATGTCAAAGGTGGCCTAAGAACAATGGAAAGTGCCTCATTTAAGAAATCAAGCAAAACCTTGTGCTCTAACTTGTTCTTGTTCTGATCCTTTGTGGATCTTTCATCCTCCTTGATCAAATTTTTATGAGACTCTTCCACTTCTTCAAAAACTGAGTTGCCAATCGGCTTTGGAAATGTGTCCCCTCTTAATAGAGATTTATTCCATGAACCAAAGTACAAACCAGAGGCAACAAGCAGATCTCTTACATAAGATTCTGCTGGATCATCCAATTGAACTAATTCAGACTCAATAGGCTCCGGCTTTCTGGCGAAGTCGTCAGAGCCATCGGAATCAAGTTGACTGAGTTGCCTCTTTAGCTCTGCCAAATCAACAAGCAGATAACAGTCAGAAAGAGTTTGGTCACCAAGCAGAATTGTTCAATTGTTTACAAGTTTGTAAGATTAATATGAACAATGCTTTACTAAGGAATTGGTCACCAAGCAGAAGAAGCAAAAAGCATGCACTCTATTGTTGATTTCATTCTATTAAACACCAACTTAATGAATACTGAGTTTCTAAATTAGTGTGTTTTACAAGATTTCAGAAGCTATATTAAAATTGATCCGAACATAGAAGGCATGTTAAGGAGGATAATGAAAGGGGCAGAAACTTGTAGAAATATTAACACATAAATTTCTTATACAATTGCTATGACAGAAATTGTGTAGCCCTTGAAAGAAGTTATTTAGAGATAAAATTTGAAGTAAATTTAACATGATTTTTTTTTTTCAAGCAGGGCCACAATTCATTTGAAGAACAGACTAAATGCTGTAAGTCGATTTAAGTATATATGCCCATGAAATAGAACAACAATGAAATGGCATTGACATTCTTTTTATGAACTTTCTGTGGTATCATTGCATCAAATTGAAAGTTGAAAATTTGTCTCACCATTCAAACCAGAGCTGATATCTCTGAAAACCTTGGGGATAAAAATATCATCTAATGAAGATACATCTGGAGTTGATGTCAGACTTGAATATTCAGTCTTTCTCCAATCTTTTTCATGAACACAGCTGCACATAGATGCAGGACTAGGAGGTACCTCAGTGGAGTTCTCCTAAAGATCATGTAAGAATGAAACTCTGATGATTAGATAACAACCATATATATATGCAACATAATTGAAAACAAAGGTCACTGATGAGAATGCTGAAAAATGTATATAGCAAACTTACATGTCTCTCACCATATTTCATGAGAACAGTTGGTCCACTCCTGATATCTCTCAAAATTGGACCATGTTCACTGCCATGTGATTCTACTATTGACTGAACCCTTTTGCCAAACAGCTTCCCTCTGAGACCAAGAGTATATTTAAAATTGGAAATTTTTTCTTTAATATTAAATCCATCTCTCTTCTTTTTTTTAACATCCACAGGAATTGCTTCAACAGCTTCAAGCTTCCTCTGAATAAGGGCGCCCGTTAATATGTGGCGGTCCTCTTGAAGAAGCCTCCCAAATTCTGTTCCTGATGCAGGAGCAGACAAGGATCTTTCAAGATTTCTAGGAGACAACTCCTTGTGGAACAATACATTGTCATCTAATTTGTGTCTATAGGAACCTGTTTGTAATTCTTTTTTCTCTTTCAAAACTCCCAACTGGCTCTTGTCATTTGCACACTTTATAGTATCCTGCTTTAATCTAACCCTGTCATTGTCTAAATAACAAGCCACTTCAGGAATTTCCAAATGCAGTTCACTTTTTACAATATTTCCTAGCCTCTCTGACAATAATCTCCTGGTATCTATGTTGAAAAATTCTGGGGAACTTGGTCCATTGAACTGCATTTTACTTTTGTATGATCTTGTTGATTCCGAGCGGAGTAAATTTGGTTCAGCATTTCTAGTCACACTTTCTCTGACCTCTTTAGCATCAGATAGTTTTTCATTGTAAGGTGTCTCAGTTCCACTAGCTCTAATCCCTTGCAGTTCACATTTCAACTGCTCTCTCACTTCCTCAAGAAAATCTTCTATACCTTTTCTCCCGTGTAAAGTGCCTGATAAACTGATGCAATTCTGTTCATGGTTGCAATTGCAAATCCTATCAGAACCAGGCTTCAAGATAACTATCTGAGTGGAAGAAGCACATATATCTAATCTGCTTCTAGATTTCATCATTAAAGACTCCTCAAAGTCGCTACTTAGTGTTTTACTTCTTGAAGGAAAGGGTTCGTTTTTCTTAGTTGAGATTGGCTCCATCATATTACCATTAAGTAGCTTTGTCTTAAATGTGTGGCTATCTGTCTTTGAACTTGCAATCTGTAGCATTTTTTCCTTGCTCAGGTTCTCTTGAGAAAGCATTCTCCTAGAACCACTTCCAATTTCAACATCGTTTGACCCCTCCTTAAACCTTGATGCTTGATATGCTTCAAATTCTTTCTTGAATTTTTTTAGTTCCTCTTCCTGAGGATGTTCCCTAGGCCTTGGTTTTCCAAAATTCTGTCCGCATTGATCAACATCAATGTCTCGATAAAATGAATCAAATTCCATTTGGCTAGAAGAATTAAAGTTGGAGGAACCCCTGCCAACCGAACCCCTTCGATTCATTCCGTTTTTTGAAAACTTCCTCTCCGTATTTCCATGTCTGCTTTCATCCAATTGAACAACAGATTTAGTGTCTAATGGTAATGGCATGGTGTCTATCCCCATCAACCTTGCCACAAGGCTTGGTGCATTATTTCTGGTGCCTGATTGTTTGGATAAATCCTCTTTGTTCAATTTTTTCAGTGAATCCACATTTGAGTAACTATTTTTCTTTGACCAGCCTTCTTCTACTTGACAAGAGTACTGAAAATTCACCAGAGTACATTCCATTTAAGAAAGATAAGAGAAACATGATGTATAAGCATACGCCGGTTTATTGAAACCCTTAACACATAAAGGTATGTGAAGAGAAACTTACTGGTAATTCTCCTTCTGGACAGTGGACCTGAGATGTTTCTACTTGCAGCTCCATGCCATTTCCAGAAGTTTCCAGGTCTGCATGACACACAGTATGATAACAAATAAGAATAAACCTAACAAACTTAATCTAGCAGAGGAGGGATGAAAAAAAACTTAATACAAAATAACAACAACAATTAATAACAATAATCTGAGAAATATATCTTAGAAAATGCAACAAACTAATCAGTACTGATATTTACACTGCTTCATACCATTTAACACAATAACCTTTAAGTCATTAACTAATACAAAACTTGGCAAGCAAATAGTCACTTGAAGCTTTCATTTTAGGAAAGGAATGCTCAGAAATTAGTGAACAAATGCTCAATTTAGCTTCCTCGAAGCTGTCTATAGTAGCAAGAGAGAAGTCTCTGTTCAAATATATAAAATAACACTTACCACCATTATTGTTCTTATGTGCATGAACTTTCTTGGCCATCCTACCCTGATTGAACTCAAACATGTGCAATAAGCCTCCCATATATCAAAGGGTCTACCAGAACAATCTCATGTCATCGATTTCAGGGTTCATGTCTCAACCAATAAAAAATTCAGGTCCTTTCCTTTTCCTCTATATGATGCGAAATGAACCAGAACTCTTCCTTTTCATACCCTGGATTACCACAAGAGCATTTTATAACATAAAAATCAGAACACCTTAAACTTCAATTAAATCTGTTAATCTGTAAGATCCAAATTACATTTGACGCAAACAAGTTACTAATTTTTCACATAAATTAAGTGAAAGGAAAACCAATCAGTTCCTTCAAAGTAAAGCATATTTGCATTGTGAATGGTGTTATAATTGAACCACTAAACCTTGCTAATTTAAGGACTAATTTTTTTAGATAGTATTGCATCCTATGTAAACCATAATAATGCAGAAATCTAATAAACAATAACATTGTAGTAAAGGGAGGAAAAGAAAACTGACCATGTTTTCCCTGTTTTAGATAATGATAAAGAGTTTGAAGATTGATAAAGATAAGCCTATTAGAAAAATCAGTAAACATTGACTTTCATGCCAACCCAGAAGAGAAAGAAGAACCTTAGTCTTCTAATCACCCCATTATCAACAACTTCAGAATCCATTCATGGAAAAGCAAATCAGAGTCAAAAGAAAACCCAACAGGCTTCTGAGAATGCAGGAAAAGCAAGAAGCACCAAAAACTCTGAACCTCAAAATTCCGGTACCAGTTATTAGAGATCACTGTAAACAAAATATCTTTCTAGAAAATTGTCCCATTTTTTTATCAAGACCATAAAAAAGTGAGAAACGGAGAACAACATGTTACATTAACATATACATACATACCAATGAGAGGAACAAGAACAAACTCCGTATCCACCAACTGAAACTTCAGCTATGAATCAATTCAAAACAAGAATATGGGTGTGCTTGAAAAGCATCAAAGCTTCAAACTTGACATGAAAACTGAAAAGGGTGGAACAAAACTAGCAAATCCAAGATTGAGAGAGAGAGTAGTGTGTATATGTGTGGCATAAGAAGTGGAGAATTTCTGAACTGGGATTTTGTATTAAGAAAGAGAGCCAAGGATGAAAACTTCATTGGAAAAAGTATTGATTGATCATAATGAGTTAATAATGATGACGACAAAGGAAAAAGCTACTATATAGTATTTCAAAGTGTAGCAAAAGGGAACAAGTCCTCTAATTCCATTGCTGGAAGTGAATGAATGAATGAAAGCGAAGGTTCCCTCCCTCTCTGCTATTTATTTAGTGAATTGGTTAATCATTCATTCATTCTCGTATTTTTCATTCATTCTTTTTTGATAATTCTGCTGTCACTCTTGCTGTACTATTGAGCAATAGCTCACCTTTTTTTTTTTTTTTTGGTCTAGTGATTAGACTCGTGGGTTCGTGTTCTTTCTTAATTCGTACTATCACTTTTCTTGTAAGTTTTGTGATTTCCATGTGAGTGAAACGTTTTTACCAAGTCATGAAAGTGAGTTAATTGAATTAAGCAGTTAGCTACAATAAATAGTGTAAAACTATTACGTAAGTCGTGGATTTAGGGAGTGAAATAAAAAAAATAGAAAAGAATTTGAACTCATGATTAAGAAAGTCACTAAGACACTAAGACACAAATTTACTGTTATGTCGTCACCACTTGTCCTCTAAATATGAACCCGAAGGACTAGGTTGGAACTCAAAACCGTACATCTTCAAACAAAAAATTCATGTAAAATGCCTAAAATATAGAATGGTTACTTATTAATAGAAGCCAAGTTCACAATCATATAAGGGTCACTCGTGAGGTTTGTTTTCTATTGTATCATTATTAAAGTTTAATAATAATATGTTGTACAAATCATCGTTACTCATTAGTATAATTATTAAAATAATTTTACAAATGTTGACAAATTTTCATAAACACATAAAATTATTATACAGTGCATAAATTTTTTTATTATTATTAAAATAATAATTTTGTAGTTAAGAAATAGATCTCTATGCATAATGTTCAACGAATGAAACATAGATTTTTGGGAAAAAAAATAATAGTTTAGTCCTTATCAGCTAAGTATCCATACCAGCCATAGCTTAATAACATAAGTAAAAACGACCGCTTCATGAGAGATGAAAGTCAAAGGAATAAAAGGTGTCAATAATGTAATACTATTACGTAATGATAAATATTCACATGACTTATAGTATATTATTATGGAGTATAAATTGGCATCATATGATTGCATTTTCAGATCACGTAACCACCAGCTCAGAGGTTCTGTGGTTTTGTAGTTGCACGACGCCTCCATTTGGCGCTAGATAGTAGATATCATTGCACTTTGGAATTTTTGTTTTATTTATTTGTCTTGTTTTTCTCTTAGTTTTCTTTCTTATATGGTATGTTTGGTTTAGAAAGAAATAAATGAGAAAGAGAAAGGAAAACAAAAAACTGAGAAAACTTTGTAAATTTTTTTATAAAAAAAATAGAGTTAGAGTATCTGTTTCTATTATTTAGATTTAGTTCACTATTAAAGTTTTCTATTTAGTTTTTTTTATCAGGAACCAATGGTATTTCATTAGTTTTCTATTCATCACACGTGCCTTCCTTTAGCAATTTTTTTTTTATTTGCAGGCAGTAATCACCTTTTAGTTTCAAATGACTATAATGGATAGGCTACATGCAACATTCTGTGTTTGGATAAAATAATTTGAAAATTTAGAGAATTTAAAATTTAGAAAAATTAAAATACATCAATTAAAATTTTTGAATTTTTAAAATTTTTTATTTAGATAAATCAATTTAAATTCCTCAGTCATCGCACTTCTAACAAACTCCAAATTTTTTTATCCATCTTCATGAAACATGAACACATTATCTGGCACCAATCCAACCCTTTATTTGTTGCGGTCTCCCTCACTACTTCCTCTACCAACAACAAGTGCAGTCTATTGCAACAAGTGCAGTCTATTGCAACAAGTGTTGGCCACCAAGGTCCCTCCGTGGCCATAGAAAACCGCAAAAAAATTGTAACCGTCTAAGTGTTGTTTCGCCACCACCAAACTGAAAACCACCTTTGCCGCATCCTTCATCACGTCACGTGTCACCGCCCTATCACGGATATGAAACCGTGTGATGCGGTGACGGCCTTGGAGCAACAGTTATCGTCTTCCATGATGGGAACCACAACAAGTGCGATGCGAGAGTGCAAGTGCTAGGTTTGCCAAAACCTATGTGTCCTCAACCAATCCAATTTAAGTCTATTATATTGGACCACATTAATGATCCAAAATCCACTATATACTTGTTTAAGGGATTATTGCCACTACTAAAAAAATTCTATTGGCACTACCAATCGTTTGTAATTACTTGATTACTCTTAGTTTCATTTCCTCACACCCCTACCTTCCCTTCTCCACGTTCAGCCACAACCCCCACCCTAACTTTCCCTTTGTTGGTGATGGGTGCATGGATGTGCGAGTTAAGGGAATCGAGAATGGAAGAAGTGGGAAAGGGATGCGTGAGTTAAGAGAGGAAGAAAGAAGAACGAAAGAGGGGTGGAAGGTGGAATGGACTCAACAAGAATGCAATTTTTTTATTAGATTTCCACAAAACTCGAGACTGTAACATTCTAACTCTTTTTGTTGGCGCTTCTACGGTGAAGAAGCATTTAAATGGTCCACCAGGGTGAAGTAGAAAAAAAGTTGAAAAAGTGTTTTGTATATATTAAAATATTATTTTATGTTTTATTAATTTTAATTTCGAAAATTGAAGTTACCATTTGGTCCATTGTAAATAACTGAAATGTTGTTTTGTGCCCCCGTATAAGTGTCCGCATTGGTTTACTATTAAGGAATGATCAAAATTAAAAACTAAATAAATAAGTTGTCTTCATGTTTTTCTTTTGGAGTTGTATTTGCGTCGGTTTAGAAAGCACTGGGGCGGCAATTTCGTTACGAGGGTGTGGCCAGATTTGTTAATTTGTGGCCAAATCTATCATTTTGATTACGATTTTTAGAACTTCTTAATCACAAAGTAAAAAATGTTAAAAAATCTCAGTTCTGTTGTGAATTTGATGAGTATAAAACCATCACCAAACCACCACGCCACCATTAACGCTGACACACCAACCCACCGTAGAGTCATCACCATCTCCGACCCAAACAGTCACCCTATTTGAAGTTTGTGCCCACGACGGCGGATGGGTTCGTTGTACACAGCACAACAATGGCAGAGGGATTTTGTGCGTCGGGGGTTCGGTGGTAAGGGGTTTCGCTGAAGAAGCTTCCAACTTCGGATCGGAGGCAATGGGTCGTCGCTGTTGTGGTTGTGTTTTGATAGGTCGTAGGGTGTTTGGATAAGGATGGTGGTCCGTTTTGGACTTTTGTTAAAGACTTTAAGTAGGGACAACATAGTCTTTCAAGCATGTAGTAAAAATGTTGTCTCATATTTCTTATTAATTTAAAAAATAAACATAATATGTCACCATCAAATGGCAGGCCAATCTACTATTGTCCAGATTTAAATACTACATATCCAACGGCTGATAACAAACTTACCCACCCATAGACCACTTCAACAAACTTCAGCAACATATTTACAAACTTCTCCACTGGTGCACCACTTGGTTGGTGTTTCACCCTAGATTTTCCCACTCTTTACTAAGCTAAATCTAAAATTTGTCCATGAGTTTTATTGAATCAATTGTGTTGAACTGAATCATGTTTTGCTCTCTCAATCATTCACATCTCAATTGACAAAATCTTGTTTTGCTCTCTCAATTGGTGAAATCTCAATTTTATCGTAATTATATTGCAACACAACTGATTATATTGTAACATAATTGGTTTTATGCATTTTAATTGCTACTAATAGTTTTAAGAAGAGAGTCTAGTTCAATTGGTCTTTGATTCCTTCGAATAAAAAACCCCTCATAAAACACAAAAAAACATAAATGCCATCAAACTTACATTTTCCAACTATTTTGAACCCCCATAAAACCTACCCCTAATCAAACACAACACCTCATTTTTGTGCATTTAATCTCAATTTAGTGTGCATTTAATTTCAATTTAGAACAGAAAATTACAAACATAAGCGATAGACTCCACTATTTTTTTGCACATTTTCACACCATTTCACTTCTACCAATTTGACCAAATTTCACTTGTTTTCACTTCTTCTCACTTTACTTCTACCAAACATAGCATAAATATTATAATTGCATAGTTGATTGGTTTTAGTCAAATTGAGCTTATTGCTTTTTATCCACTTGGTTCATAACTTAGGCCATGTTGGGGGTGGTTTTCTGTTCCAATTTTGAAATTATTAAAAACTAAATCCAATTTCAGTTTTAGTTTCAGTTTTATGTTCATATGTCTTCTTCCAAATACATTATCTATGAATCCTTCTTATCACATCTAAACACAAACTACACTACTTTCAAATTTCAATTACCAAATTTGATTCAAAGTACTAGTTAGATTTCCAAAAAAAAAAAATGCAATTGCAATACAACATTCTAAAAAAATTCAATTCATTCTCAGTCATTCTATTAAACAATTCATAGAAATTTTTAGTTCGTATTTAACGCAATTCATAGGCATTGATTTATGTTGTATAGAGAACCTTTCAAATGGATTCTTGATTGAATACAAAAATTTGTCCCCCAAAACCTTACTATACAAATCAAAAAAAGGGAGGAATTTAACAATGTTACAACATCATATCATGTATCGACACCAATCAATGAACAAGGGAAACTTTTCCATTTCGAACATCATATCCAGTTACAAATTCTTATTATCTCCATTTCAATTAAAATACAAAATCTATAATCGACTTAAAAACTAATAGAAAAGGAAATTTCCACTGCAACAATAAAGAAATTCCAGCCAATAACCCCCAAACCACATAGGCATAGATAGCCATAGCATCAAAACATATAACTCATCCATCATAAAGGTTTTCGTCTATCCCAAAAAATGATTATCAGATAAGTGATGAAATTGCTTGAAGGATCTTCGGAGAGTTGAGAGAAAAAAAGAAGGTAGGTTTCCAAAAACACCCAAATTTAATGAAACAAAACTTGCATCTATGAATATCCACCACCTTTCTATCGCGAAACCTGAGATGCAGATCTTGTGTTGTCATCGTGCACAGATGGTGTCGCAATCATAGACGCAGACACCGCATTAGCGTCGGCATGCAAACCAACTAACAAGCCTCCGCCGTTGGCTTCTACGCAACCTCATTGTCTCCTCGCACTCCCTTCATTGTCTGCAAGAGGCAACCGCCGATGAGTGGTGACCACCAGAGGGAAAGGGAGAGCAGATGAGAGACAAAGCCGTGTTAAGAAAGTGAGTCATCGAGAGAGAGGTAGGAGCGTAAAGGGGACTAAGATTTATGATAAACTCACAACGAAACTCCATAAACCAATTTTTATTGTTTTACAAACAAGGGTAAAACTATTTTGAAAACAATTTAAAAACCAAGTCAACTCCAATTTTATTGAATAAGTTTTGGTTATAAAATAGTATTTCAAAACCATAAATCACAAATTGACAACCACCTGACCTTAACTAATTGAATTTTTTTGGTCCATGATTGATGATTGTCTTAACTGTACCAATGTAGCTAAAACTCAACTCTTTTTATTGTGCCATAAACCCAATAAGGTTCCCACATGGTGAAACCCATGTAGGGAATTGTTAAAGTCACCTTCTTTTCTGGTAAGTATACCATCTGCTTTTGTTTAATCTTTTTCAAAAGAATAAGTTTTATCTTAATTAATTCAGTTTCAATTAAAAGATTATTTAGTGCGTATTGAATTACCTATTGAATTATTTCACTTTTTTTTCCACATTACCCACCTTTTATGGTAAAAAGGACGAGAAATAAATATCATTACTCAAGACATCTGTATTTGCCAACTGAAAACATGCACCACAGACAGCAGGAATGCTTTTTGGGTCATGATATGTGTTTTTTTATATAAAGTATATAATTTAATGTTTATATACTAATGATATAATTTTTTTTATTATTTGATTTATTTTAAAATAATTATTTTAAAATTCAACAAATTTATTATATATAATGAATTGTGATAGGATGATTACACAATTTATTTTTATAAATTCTCATTGCATCATTCTTTTTTTTTTTAACTGTATTACATCGAGTTTATATTTTCCGTAAATTCTGCTAATATTGATATCAATAAAGTGATTTTGTTTGTTTCTTATGTTATATAAATGAAGTGATTGATACGCCATATTTATTTAAAATGAAGAAGCAATTTAAAGAAAATAAAATTCCTAAAAGTTAAAGTAGGGAGGGTAAAGAAAATTCAAGCCCATGAAGCAAACTCCTTTATGTGGTGCCACGTATCTTTCAATTATATCCGGGCCCATGTGTAGGGTCTTAACTGCAATTCACTCCTGACACGTGTTACTATCCATTGTCCAAAGAAGTGGCTAACATTAAGTGTTGCAGTAAAAAAATAAATATCAACTACAGGTTATTTTGCAGTAAAAAGATAATCTATATTGTTGCAGTAAAAAAAAAAATCTTTAATGTTTGTTCTTTTGTTGATCACAAAAGCAAGACAAATTGAGATTCTGCGGTCAAACAGCTGTCTATTGGACAAATCTTATCAACTACAGGTTTCTTAAGTTTTTCAATTTCTTTAATGATATAACAGAAGAAGAAAGAGGTTTTAAACTTTAAATTAAATATGATTTTAATCCATAAATATTATTTATTAAATTAAATCTATTATCATTTAACAATATATTACTATATGATATAAAAGGATTTTTTTTACCATATGATAGGAAAAGTTTAACTCTGAATTATATGCTATTATAATTATAATTAAATTATTTTAATAACATAATAATATATATCATTTGATGTTAATTTATTTTATGATACATAAAAAGGAAAAAAAAATTGCATTCAATATTTGAAGGAAAAAAAAAGGAAAAAAAATTGCATTCAAGATTTGAGATCTCATTCTTTAAAAATATAATATTAAATACACATAGCTTACCTTTGATTTTTTTTTTTTCCCCTTATAAAAGACACTCACTTGGTTGTCTCTTCTCACTACCGAACCATCATCAGATACAGAACAAAGTAAGAAACTGCAATCAACTGCTCCTTACTAAAGTAATTAACAACTCTTTCTGAAAACATCAGTTATCACAAACTCAAAGCCAACAACATTCGTTCCCCAGTTTTCTCTCTTCATCTCTCTGTTTGATTTCAGCAATTGAATCTCTGATTCTGAGTCTCAGATCCTCAAAAACAAGAAAATGTTTGTGAAGAAACTCGTGGAGAAAGCTTCCATAAAGAAGGTACGCCAACATTCTCTTTTCTCTTCTCTTTTTTCTTTTTCCTTTTTTTTGCTAAGCAAAATTCTTCTCTTCCCTCCTTGCTTCCATGTCATCATCATCATTCTTCAGTTATTTATAATTACTTACTCTGCTTCATTAATTGCTTAAAACTGAAACACCCATCAGTTCTTTCTACCAATTTAAATTAGGTCTTCACTCAAAGTTTCAAACCATCATCAATTCTCTTTCCAGTCTAGATTTTCATTTTCTTTCTTTTGATTCTTGACTTTGGATATTCGGTTTTGATTTTGAAAATTTTAAATAAAAAAAAAAGGCTTCGATCGTAGCAATACAATTTAAAAGACAAATTCTTGGATCCTATGATTGTCATAAGTAATACTTTATACACCTTGCTTGGATGTCGCTGCTTGATTTCTTTTTTTATCCATACTCTAACGTTAATTTTACTTATTAAAATTCTATAGCTCAACGTTTAAGAATGATGTAACGGATACGATGAGCATATATCGGATACTGAAACTGGGTTTATCAAATATTTACATCATTTCTTATTGATTCTTTTTATTATGTGCGCATTTCTTTTTTTGTACAATTTAATTTAGTTTTTACGATATTCCAGTTCTGGTTTGCAAAGAATCTGGATATTCTTTTATGGTACAGAATCTTAAAAAAAAAAAAAAACATGCCAACGTTTTTGGTCGGTTGAGTTCTTCAGTTGTGCATTTCAATACATTTTTCATACTTGCATATTGATTGAACTACGAGAAAATCACTTATGCACCAATATTTTTATACGGTCTAAATATACGATAAATTACTGATTTTTATAATAATTATTTTAAAATTTATATTATGATTTCTAATTGTTTAAGAGTGCACAGCCATTGAATTCGTAAATTAAATTATATTCAATTTTTGGTTTTTATAACCAAAACCTAAACGATATTATGACAACAAACGTTAATTAGGTATAAATCGTTTTTGTACGGTATATTTTAAAATAGTAAGTTCATTTTAAATTCAATAATTTCTTTAGGACCTAAATCTTATTTATTTATTTATTTATTTATTTATTTATTATATGAGAATGAAATATGATAACTTAACTTCCAAACTAAGTTTCAATTCGAAAGTATTTCTTTAATCATGTGTTCTTGTACAGGGGAAGGGGATGTACCTTATTAAAGAAATACTTGGTAATAAGTTATATTGAGACTAATTATAAAAAAAATAATTATTTTTAAAGGAAAACCCTCACAAAAAATTATAAAAATATTCATTTTAAATCAAATTAATTCAAGCGCACATTTTACTTGCTAATTTTCGCAAGAACGGAAATGAGGATTTTTGCTTTTTCATAAAAAGATGGATATATCTTACAGAAAAGTGAAATGAGTATTTAATGCTGACCCGAGATAGGGGGGAACCAATTAAAAAGAAAGATACGTTATCTAGTTTTAAAGCAATGGATGTTTATGGTCGGTGATATATTGGTGAGTGGGCCTATGTTTGAATGCGTTAATGTTGGTTCAAACCAGTTAACCCACTGCGACTGCCACTAGAACCCAAAGCCTATAGGGTACTCGTTTTCGCAAAGGGTAAAAACTATGCGTTGTCTTCTGCTGAATTAAACTCATCATAGTCAGTGAACTGTTGCAAATAGGAAAGTGTCTGAAAATAAAGTCATTAGTTCGAGTATAATTAGACTTGATTTTTTTTTAGAATAAGTTTTCAATTTTGAATTTTATCTATAGAAAAACATTATTAATTTTTTTATATTAAAGATAGTTAGTTAAAATTTTCAATTAAGATTAATAATCTTTTAATTTTATTGAAGAAAAATTCAAGTTCCACATCGACTAGAAATAGTGTCAAGATAGAATATATAAATGAAGGACAATCTTGATGGTATGAACTAGCTTTTGAGTTGAGTTAAATTCAAATCCACATTTTAATAAATTTAGTAAATACGAAGTATTTCACAAGTTACCCAAAATAGAATAGTGTCTCGAATGTAAATAGCCCTTTGAATTTTTAAGTTAACATTTACATATTCTTTAAATTAAATTAACAATGAATACGTTTGATTTTAGTATTTTAACTGTTCATTGTAAAGAGATGTCGCTGATTTCGGAGGAATCGTGCAAGTTGAGATCACTCACTGTTTTTTTTTTTTTTTGAAGGGAGATCACTCATGGTTGCTAATTTGCTATGTGAATGTTTTATGTAAACGACCGAAACTAAAACAGAATATCAGAGTTGAAACATGTTCTAAAGTAACATGTTTTTTATCCTAAAAAAAGGTTTTAAGGTATTGTTACTTAGACGTGTAAATGAAAGAAGTGGGTGTTCTCTCTTCTTAGTTTGAGTCTGAATTTCAAATACATAGAAACCAGAAAGTGAATAAATTTGCATGGTATTTTTACGAAGATGACACGAACAAATAAAATACTTCAAATGCTTAGCTGCTTTTATTATCTTACTATAATAAAATAATATGCAAATAACGTTACTCATTTATAAAATATGAAAAAACAGACGCTGCCTTGGCAGGCAGCACTAAAATAAAAACATTGGATTTGTGAATTTCCATGCAGACTGGTGGAAACTCATCAGATGGATTAAAAGCTAGTGATGTAGATCCACGGTTGGTGTTTCATCATGGAGTGCCATCTGGTGGTGCCAAGTTCGCCTATGACACCACTCAGAGGATACTGGCTCTTGCTACCAAGTATGTTCCCCTTGCCATTGCCATTCCATGAGTTTTTTTTACTTACTACACTGTGTCAAACTGTTCAATGAGTCAACATAAGATGTCATTATAGTGCATATCATGAATATATATACTCTCATAGTTGTTGTACTTTCTAATCAATTTTGTGTTGCACTCCTTCCTTCCTTTGTGACATCTAAATGTCAGAGAAATGAGTTTTACATTCTTGAAACTGATTTTGTTGAGTTTTTTAAAAAAAGGGATGGCCAGATTAAACTCTATGGAAAAGATAATGCTCAAGCCATGCTTGAATCTAGTGAGCCACTGCCTAGCAAGTTTCTACAGGTTAGGTGCCTTATCCATGAAAAAGGGACAATTAGCCTCTTGCTGTTGTGAAAAATGTTCCTTTGTTTAGGAATACCAAGTATGCCTGTGTACTAACAATGATAAGATATTTAATGAATGCAGTTCATCCAGAACCAAGGCGTCCTTCTAAATGTCACTTCAAATAACCATATTGAGGCAAGTTATGGGCTTGCTCTCATTTATTGTAATATTTCAATCTCATTTATTTCATTTTATGTTATGTTCTTTTTTTTTTTTTTCTGTGTGATGTGTCAATATGATTTTATTGTCATGTTTAAGATCAGTTTATTCAGATAATTGGTTGTCCTAAAGCAGTTTCACATTTAGGTTTGGGACATAGACAAGAAACTGTTGACTGATGTGTACATAGCTAAAGAAGAAATCACTTCCTTTACAGTCATTCAACATAGCCTCTATATGTAAGTAGTAAGTCAAATTCGGAACAAGCTACGAAGTAAAGCTCCGTAACTTATGACTTATGAGCATGTAACTGTGTTGGCAGGTACATTGGACATTCAAATGGTAATATTTCAGTTTTGAAGCTTGATCAAGAACCACCATGGCATTTGGTTCAGATGAAATACACCATACCTCTCTCAGCTTCCCATGGTGAGATATATTCTTTTTCTTTCACATGTTACATATAAAACTTTAAACCCAAATTTGGACTTGAAAAAAATAGTACACGTGATGATTATATGTTATGCTGATACTTAATATGATCATTGATCAGTACTTCTGTAGCAAAAGTAAAACATGTCAGCACCGTGTAGGATGAACAATGTCTTCTTTTCATGTCTTTGGTTCTACTATAAGGAAAATTTCATAGTTAAGGATTACCTGAGGCATATTAATTCTCGTGATCTCTGGAATTTTAAACAATTTCACTGACTCGTTCTGTTTGGCGTGTGTGGATCCAACAGGAGGAAATATTTCAGCACTCAACACTAACAAATGTTTCCTCTTATATAGACATGTATTTGCAACATATGATGGATATTTTGAATTTGTATCTCATTACTCAAAATAGAAACCGCACAAGAAGTGTAAATTATCATTTATTTGTCGATTGCATTATATGTATGCAAGCTTATTGTTATGATTGTCCTTAAGATTTCAACACACACACATCCCCAGTCCCCAATTTTTCTCTTAAAGTACCTGGTTGTCAATGTAAGTTCTTTTATCATCTTTGTTTAGGGAATTCTGAAGCGTCTAATGATACTGTTGTGATGCATATACTGCCTCAACCAGCAGCTGAAAGCAAGAGGTGATCTCCACGACACAGCCATCCTTTAGGATGTTTTTATATAAATAATTTGGTTCCTATGTTTTACATCATTTATTAGTAAACTCAAACTCTTTTCTCTTATGTGTTGCACTTCAGGGTTCTCATAGTGTTTAGAAATGGCCAAATGATATTATGGGATATTCGAGAAAGTAGATCTATTTTCAGAACTGGTGGAAATATGTTGCAGCCACTGCATACTGAAACAAAAAAAGTGACTTCTGCATGTTGGGTGTGTCCTTTTGGAAGTAAAGTGGTTGTAGGGTACAACAATGGAGAGCTCTTCATTTGGAGCATCCCTTCTCTAAATATAGGAAATGGTTCAGCATCTGAATCTAGTAATCAAAACACTCCTTTGCTCAAACTTAACTTAGGATACAAGTCAGACAAAATTTCCATAGGATCAACAAAATGGGTTTATGCTGGAGGAAAAGCTAGTCGACTATATGTTATGGGAGCTTCTGACTTTGCAACTTCAAACTTGCTGCAGGTATTTTGAATACTTTGCTCAAATCAAATAACAAAATATCTTGTTCTAGGACAAATTATTTGAACATTATCTTTATAATGAGATATTCCAAAGTGTTAGCCCTTTTGACCTTTTCTAAAAGAATAAAGCCAGAATTCAAGTTCACTATCACCACCTACATGAACTTGGGATTTTCAGAAAGCATACTGTGTCCTTTGTTTATAGAGTTTGAGCTAGGTATAGTTTGCTAGTTTAACACGTACTATTTGTCACTATAAAGTTCTCTCATTTTGCTAAATGAGATGTAAAAGAAATTTGGCTTGTCCTTTAGATGTTGATTGCAGTTAGATCACGCTAGCTTATGAATCTTATGTGATTATACGAAGCAGGTAGTGTTGTTGAATGAACAAACAGAAGCTCGCACAATTAAGCTTGGACTTCATTTGTCTGAATGTTGTATTGACATGGAGATAATATCAACTTCAACTGAGCAAAGCAAGAATAAACAAGATTCTTTCATTTTGCTTGGGAAGTCGGGCCATCTATATCTGTATGACGATAGTTTGATTGAAAGGTATCTGATACAATGCCAATCTAAGTCCACACCTTCACTTCCAAAACAAGTAATTGTGAAGTTACCACTGGCAGAATCAAGCATCACAACAGCAAAATTCATCTCCAACAATCCCAACATGTTAAGTTCTGAAGATGAGGTAATAGGGTCATGAAACTATAATTTTACTCTACCATGTTCATTCTGTTTGCAATCCACCTTTTCATAAATGTGTTGATTTGGTCCTTGTCTTTCTTTGTCACAGTATTACAGACAGCTGATAAAAAACTGTCCACTGTTTGTTCCAGTTGAAACAAACCAAAAAGATGGGATTAGCCTCAGTTCTGCAAAATTTACTGGATTTTCTAATGTTCAAAACTTGTTCATAACTGGTCACAGCAATGGAACCATAACCTTCTGGGATGCTTCATGCCCCATTTTCACTCCAATTTTGCAATTGAAACAACAGGTAATACTTTTATCAGTCACATTTTGTGCTCTCAAATTCTCTACATTGAGTGGAAGAAACAATCAGTTTGTACAACAAACTGCTTCGTACAAAAACGTCAGCTTTACTAACCTCCAGTATGTTATACACCAATTGCCTGCATAATGGACAAAGGACTCTTTTTGTCTTCTTTTAGAATATATTTCACACTTTCCAAAAGGAATCTGCTTTCATAAATGTAAAGCATCAGTCAACTTATTTGTCTAGGTAATTGATTGTATTGGCTAATCATGGCAATGTTTTGTATTGAAGTGTCATTCAAGCAAGTATTGGATTAATAAAGAAATTTTTAAATGTGCTTAGAGGTACCTATAACTACATATATATTGTGTAACCAAGTATGTTAGACATCAAAACATTATTAACCTTAAGCTCAAGCAAGCTCTAGGTGAACTTAAGTCATTTATTTTGTTTTCCATGTATTTAAAAAATTTACTTAGCATTTATTTTCTCTTCATGTAAATTTTATTATTTGTTTCCTTCATCTCATTGCAGAGTGAAAATGATTGTTCATTAAGTGGCATACCCTTGACGGCATTATACTTCAATAGCAACTCTCTGCTTCTTGTTTCTGGTGACCAGAGTGGAATGGTGAGGTTTCTCAATTCCGAATTTGGTAAAACATGACAATTTCCTTATTTTCCTCTCTCCTTTAATATTTATAGTATGTCTGACATAAACATGATTTACAGATTTGCATCTTTAGATTCAAACCTGAACCATATGCCACCAACAGCTTCATGTCTATTACTGGTATGTTGCATAACTTTTGCTTGGTTATCAAAAGGCTAGTATGATTCATATTTTAGTCAATACTTCCCTTTTCCATTCCTTTTTTACAGGAGGTACAAAGAAAGGGACTGATCATATAATCCAAAGTGTGAAACGTGTAAAGAGTAATGGTGGCATTCTTTCATTGAACATAGATCCCAGCTCAATGCATCTTGCCGTTGGTTCTGATCAGGGACATGTGAGATAATTTTCTAGCTTTTTCTAAAAATTTTGGAAATGTGTTTTTAGCTTGCTATTCCAAGGATTCAAAGAATTGTATTTGAGGTACAAATTCCATGTTAGATTAAAAGAAATAGAAGTCATCTATTTATAGGCCAGTAGAAGAATATATTGGACTCCAACAAGGGTATTCCCACAAGCATCATCGCCAGACTTACCCCTCAGGCACTAATGCAGCTAGGAGGGGCCCGCCTATAAACACCATGGATCATTTGAATTACAGAACTTCCATGAAACACATAAAAATAATGAGGATCGTTTAGCATAATAAAAAAGCATATTTTGTTTGTACTTTGAGCAACTTTCTAATAGATTTCCGTAAGTCTTAAGAGTTACATTCTATCCCGATCATATGTTTGGGTGGTATTTTCTAAATGTGTTGTTACTTCAGCTCTGATGAATGATTATCAGATATTGAGTGGAACTAGCTATTTTGTGTTTCTTGTGCTTTGAGGTTATGGTTGTTTATTCTCTTTGCTAAATAATTTTCTGCAGTAATGTATATTAAATATTAATCCAATTTGTTGCAGGTTTCAGTTTTTAACATAGATGGCCCAACTTTGTTATACCAGAAACATATTGCAAGTGAAATTTCCGCTGGTATCATCTCTCTGCAGTTCCTAACCAGCAGTTTACATGGTTTTGGAAAAAACATTTTAGCAGTTGGAACAAAAGATTCATCTGTTATTGCACTAGATAAAGAAACTGGAAACACACTGGGCACGGGAAGTATTCATCCTAAGAAGCCCTCTAAAGCTCTATTTATGCAGGTTTTGGGTAAGAGTTTGCATAGTTAGCACAACAACAAATTGTAAAAA
Source organism: Glycine tomentella (assembly GCA_007407185.1). Classification (NCBI taxonomy): domain Eukaryota; kingdom Viridiplantae; phylum Streptophyta; class Magnoliopsida; order Fabales; family Fabaceae; genus Glycine; species Glycine tomentella. The sequence goes on along the minus strand of PYAF01006234.1, from coordinate 1,034,862 downwards.
AAAAACTGATTGATATAAGCAATCCAAATACTCATTCTTCTGCTGAGGATCAAAATTTCAGTACTATTGTTGATTGATGTTGAAGGAAATGATTGAAAATGGTAACAGCAGTTTTGTGGTACACAGATGGACAAGGTGAACCGATCAATGGATCAATTACAAAAGATGGATTAGAGTTGAGTGAAAGGAATCATATTGAGGATGCTACAACAAAGCAACTGTACATTTTGCTTTGTTCTGAGAAAGCTTTATATGTCTATTCATTGGTGCATGCGATTCAGGTGATGCATGAATCCCTTACAGCCATAATCATGAGTCATGAATAACAAAAACATCAGCTGATGCTTCCAATGATTTATTCCAGGGGGTTAAAAGGGTGCTATACAAGAAAAAGTTTCATTCCTCTACGTGTTGCTGGGCATCAACATTTTACAGCCCTTCTGATGTTGGCCTTATACTCATTTTCACAAGTGGAAAAGTAGAATTAAGGTGGTGTTTTTCTCTCAGTCTGCATTTTATTTGAGAACATATGATGGTGCGAAACATATGAAAAGACTTAACATCATTTGTTAAAATAACGACTCTGCCAATTTTGACTTTTGAGGATAGTATCAGTGACAAAAAATAAGAGGAAAAATTTATATCATTGTTTGTAATATAATGTTAATCTCCCACCATTTGCTGGCATAATCCCAGTGTGCTTTTCAAGTCAACCAAGCAAAATGCATAAATTTTATTTGAAGTTTTTTGTTACTTCCATTTGTCTTGGAGAAAAAGAAAAAAACAAGTAGTCAAACAAATAGCATGAGGTCAACCAAGAATGTGTTTTAGCGGGTGATCAAAGTCCGATTTCTAGTTTGTTAATTGCACGTAAAGTACTTTCATTTTTTCTCTCTCTTATTAGAATTTAATACATAGATATATATTTTGAATGTAAGGTCTTTTCCAGAGTTATACCTGATTGTGGAGACTTCAATTAGAGGTTTTAATTATTCTCCTCCAAAATTGAAGTCATTTTCTGACAGCCAGATATGCTGTTCATCCAGAGGAGATCTTGTTTTGGTATGAGCATATTTTTCACTTGTACAAGTTTCTTTAGATATTTGATTTGATTTTTGAATAAGCTCAACTTCCATTTGCAGGTGAATGGTGACCAAGAAATTTTTGTCGTCTCAATGTTGGTCCAAAGAAATATTTTCAGGTATATAACTATATACATATGCACCTAGAGATTGCCATTGTGAATCTTGTTATCTCTCTCATGCTCCTCTACTGAGAACTACTTAGATATTGGAATAATATTTCTCACAAGATGAAAAGTGGTAGTAATATTCAAGATTAGTAGCCTCATTTTTACATTTTGCTTGACTTATAGGCTTTTGGACTCTATTAGCTGCATCTACAGGAAAGAAATGATGCTGCCACAAGAAGAGCTTGTCCCTAGCCCAGTCATCCATAAGGAAAAGAAAAAGGTAAATAGCAGTTTTTAGTAATTTCTTAATTCTGAAATTACATATCCGTTATCTTTGTGACAAAAGGTGGTTGATCTTGTTTTTTGTCTACTCAGGGTATATTCAGCTCTGTTATCAAAGATTTTACTGGCAGTAAAGAAAAGCATGCTCCCATTTTGGAAACAGAAGATACTAAAGAAAGCATCCTGGAACTCCCAGCTATCTTCTCAAATGAAAATTTTCCTTGTGATGCTGATAATAATGATAATCTGACAGTTGATGAAGATGAGATTGAATTAAACATAGGTAAGAAAGTGCCTTAGATGTCTGCTACTAAATATTACATAGCCTTCAAGTAAGAAACATAAAATTTGTCTATTTGATTAATCTATACTAATAATAAAGGGAATACCCTTCATTTGGTGTCCACATTTCATTATAAAGTTTTACCCTATAGTAACTTCCCACTACTTCTATATTGTTAGTTTTTTTATTGTCACCTTTTTTAATTAATTCAATTAACTGTTTTTTATTATTATTTAAAAATTTAGAGAGGCACCCTTCCCCTAGTGAATATGATGTCTTTTTATCAGTGGCCTGATTCTGCCACAAAACACATGCTATATAATATGACTGCTTCCTAACACGGTTCTTCTGGTTTTCATATCTTAAGTGGGCATCTATCTGCATATATTACATTTTCTATCATATAGGATAATTAAGTTTGAGATAATCAATTTGTGGTGTTCTACTCATCCTGTACAGATGACATTGACCTGGATGATCATGAAGAAAAACGCAAAGATCAAAGTATATTGGGAGCTCTTAATAAGAAGAAATTGACTGGAAAGATTCAGGCTCTAAAAGGTTAGTGACTTTACTTTTGTAAGAGAATTACTTATGTTCAATAGTTAAGCTAAAAGATAGGAACTTGAACTACTGGGATTGGGGTGAAGTATGAAATAAGATAACATTTGCTAATATGATCATTCATTTTAACATTTCATTTGTAACAAAATGAAATAGTCAAGCTAAAATCATCTCTATGTAGCATAAACATTACAGGTAATGCTTAATATACTTGTCAGTAATGAGATTCTCTTACTTAACAGCACTATGTTCATATTGGAATAGTGAAAAAATGCAATACCCTGCATTTAGTGTCCAAGACTTCTCAGAGTTGGCCATCTTCTAGACTGTTCTGGTTCTTTTTCTAGATGTGGACATTGTTGGGAGTTGTTCCTTCTTCAATGCTTGGCTCAAGTCCCAAGGTGTTGAAACTCTCAACTTTGAGTGCAAGACTCAAGACTCCAACTACTCCTTTGAAAGTTGTTTTTTCATTAATGTTTGACAAGTCCCAAGGTGTTGAAACTCTACACTTTGGTGCAAGGCTCAAGGGACACATCCTTTGAGTGATTCAATGTCTCTCCATCTCCATCCTCTATATATGCTTATAGTGTGTGAGGTTGAGAAGCTTTTTAGATTGATGAGAGGAAAATTCAGAAAGAGATTTTGTGAGAATACCTCTAGAGAGATATTTGAGTGTGATCTCTTTAGAGAAGCTTGAATACCACCATATTTGGTGATGCTTGATTGTACCTCTAATGAAAGGTTAGGGAAGCTTGACTCTTGCAACCCATTATTCTTATAGTGGAAGTTTGATTCTGGACTAGTGTCCTGTGGGTTTTTACTTCTTCACATTGAGGAAGGTTTTTCCACGTTAAACAAATTGACTGTATTCTTCTCTATCTCTCTCCTCTTGCATTTTTTACTATTTCGCTTTCGCAATCGACTTGAGGGTCCGACTTGACCCAACAGACACTGCATTTTACTTGCAAAAAGGATTAAACTTTTTTTTTAATTTGGAACAATTGCAGTGGTGGTTGAGGCTTGAAGCTATAACTGAAAACAATATGAACACACACAATAACCAAGAGGGGGAGTGAATTGGTTAAAACAGTCTTTAAAATTTCTTTAAAACAAACAGCGGATTTAGGATCTTTATCACAATTAATCAAGAATGCTTCAATTAATCAAATCACTCAACCCAAGAAAACAATTACAAAAACTTAACTTGTTGAGTAATAAAGAATTCACCTAGAATCACAAATCAAGATAACAAGAAGAGATTAAAATAAAGTAATAAACACAAGAATTTATACTGGTTCACCTCTCAACAAGAGAAGTTACATCCAGTTTCTTCTAACCAACACTAGGTTAGAGTTCCACTAAATCAAACTCTGTTCTTTATAATCTTTTACAACTGATCACCTTTATCAAACCTAGATAAAAGAACAAAAATCTAAACCCTATAGACTTCTAATGACCAAGAACCAGAGAACACACTACTCTTTTCTTCCTCTAGAGAACCCTACTCTAGAAAAAAGCTTTAAAGAATCTCTTTGATCTAAGAACTTACAAGAAATAAAAGTAAACAATCAATTCACTGCAAGAGTTTAAGAGAAATACAACCTTATGATCCTCTGAAGATGAATAAATGAATTTTACCAAACAAACTCAGGTTGAATGTAAGCAATTCTTGGAATCAGCTCTATTTGTAAAACTCTTGACAAATCTTGTTCAAACCAACATGATCAATGATACATGAGTTCTGGGTTTTGAAACAAGATCAATGTAACTCAGATTCTCAGACTGTGAGAGCTTTTGTAAGTCATGGGTATTTCGCAAAATCAAGTTCTGTTTAAAACAAAAGACTCAACAGCTTTTTATAGAAATATTTGTAACTGAATGTAATCAATTAAATCACCATTTTAATTGAGTAAATCTTCATATGTAATCGATTAAAAGCAAACTTAATCGATTAAAATATTCTTCAGCTTTATAAAAAAGATTTACGAACAATATAATTGATTAAAACGAGCTGTAATCGATTAAGGCATAATTAAGGCAGTTATGCTCAGTTTTGAAAAAAGCCTATGTAATCGATTACGATTGAGTGGTAATCGATTAAGGTAGTCATGCATGTTTTGTGTTTTTGTGTTGTGTAATCGATTACGATTTGTTTATAATCGATTAAAGTGTTCTTCATGGCTTTTTAATAGCTTACACAAGCTGGAATCGATTAAAGTAGTGCACATTTTGATTTTCCAAAAACTTAACCATGAGAAATCAATTTCTTTATGTAAACATGAAAATCTTTATGTTTTAATAAAATCATGTATGCATGTTAATGATCATGTTTATGCAATGCAAGGATCATAAGATTAGTCTCTTAAACATTTGACAAATTACAAATGCCTTGACATGTGAAAAGCTAAGATCTTTCTTCTAAGACACAGACTTCATCCTTGACTTAATCCTCTTCCAATTCCCCCTATATCCAACAATAACATCCTTACAAACTATTCAAACCCATTACTACTACACTAGCACACACCTATTATTGCCTTGCATAAAGGAATAGGGTAACATAATTGTGGCTGGACTTCAAAGTTGGAAGTATGGGGTGTGCATAAAGATCATGACAAAGAAAAATTCATAAAAATATCCTTCATGCTGCTACCGTTCTCGATTCCCTTTATTCAAAGACCACCTTCCTACAAGCAAACAAAACTGCATACCCTGAATAGGCTGAAGATGATCAAAGTGTTTACCCTAAATGCTGCCAGCTAAATTAGTTGCGTGTGCAATATACAGGTAGATTGAAAGAGATGAAGGGCAACATCCAGAAAACATCAAACAAGGAAGAGCAACAAGATGAGCAAGCTGGTGCAGTCAATCAAATTAAGAAGAAATATGGATTTTCTTCTTCCAATGTAAGTATATATCCAATTATGCTTTCAGTATCATGCTTGACTTGTTTTCCATTATATAAAAGTTCACAAGCATGGAACTATCCTTGCTGGTTTACAGGTGAAAGATGTTGCATAGGACCCAAACCGGCTTCTCTTACTTGGATTAGTTATGTCAAAAATAATTTCAGTTTTAAGATTGATTTTCATCTAGGCTCTTGAATCTACTACTCATTATCTACAGATGTAACTTTCCAATTAGCATGCCATCTACTCAATTCTAGGAAATAAGAATTGACAGAGCAATTGCAGCACTGTAACGATCTTTAAAAAAAATGATATTCTAACACACATTCATCATTTTATTTGTTCAAACATCAATTTTTAATTTCCATGATACCACAGAATAGTAATAACTAATAATGCAGACTAGATATAATTTTTCAATTATTTAAAATTTTGACATTTTGTTAATTCTTTATTTGGAGTCCATTATTTGTTTTTGAATGTGGTGAAACCATGCTTCAATCGTGAATGCAGGAAACAAGCGTCGCTAAATTGGCAGAAAGTAAGCTGCAGGAGAACATGAAAAAATTGCAGGTATCCTTATTGATAAAACACTAGAGTTTGAGTTGGTATATTGTTTGTTTACCTACACATCATTCTTCGAATTTGGCAGGGTATCAACCTTCGAACCACAGAAATGCAAGATAAAGCAAAATCTTTTTCAGCATTAGCAAACCAAGTGCTGCGGACTGCAGAACAGGAAAGGCGAAATTAAGAAGCACCTACCTCATTGATTACCCCTCTTGTACTAAACCTTCTTTATTTTGTATTTATTTTTTGTCTTACCGTGGAAGACTGGATTATCATCTCAGTTTTTGGGTTGATATTGAATGAATGTAAATTAAGAACAATGTTTTCCCTTTTTTGCCAATTGCATATTTCTACCGAGAATGAAGTGAAAAGCACTATTACAGAAGGGGTCATGTATAAACATTAATCAACCATGTTTCCACAGTAATCATCAATCAAAATATAAAATGAGCCGCAAAAGACAAGTTCAAAATGATTAACGAAAACATGAGGAACCGACTACATCTTCATTCGGAGTTCAAGATCCACAAGTCCCCTTGACGGAAATATTAGCATAATCAACCAGTAACTTTACGCTTACACTGCACGATGCTCGTATATAAAAAACCAAAGAAGAATGACGATAGGACAGTTGACCATACACATTGTTTAAAGTTAAACACCAATGAAATTTCTTAAGGACAAAACACTCGAATACAAATTGCAATAGTCAAATTACTCAGTGCAAGCGCGAATCCCACAAGGTGGGGACATTGGTAATTGGTAACATTGCGTGAGAGTTCAACAAAAAGTTCAAACGCTTCCACATTTTAAAAGGTCAACTGAAGTTTAGATTCTTCTGTCGCAGAACCAAGAAACGATGCCACATAAAAACGAGTCACGACAGCAAACAAATAAAATAATAAAGTTGAAAGAGGCTGTCGAATTTCTTCGAGAATCATGGCATTGACTTTAAGTACATGATCATGATACTGAACCCTAATTACGATTGTGCACTAATCTAACCCTCGTAAGGACAAAATAAAAATTCAGAAACTAATTATCATAAAGGGATGTGGGTTGGGAACCATCCTATGAAATTCTAAACCCAACAACTACTATGCAAAATAATTTTCTTTTCCCACATCCACCTACGCTTCATCTTGTATCATCATCTTCACTCATCATCATCATCCTCCTCCTCCTACAGAATAAACAACAAACAACACATTACTTACACAATTAGTTATACAAAGGAACAAATTAGTTACACAAAGGAACAAATCATAATAACAGGTTAATCTCCATCTACCTCATCTTCCTCATCGTCATTGACTTCAGACTTTGACTTGTCAGACTCGTCTTCCTCTGAATTCTTACCCTCCTAAGACATTAAAATAGCAAGTTCAATCAATTATTGCATTATATAACATTATACTATAAAATAAGAGTAAGAAGTATAGGGTAAAAAGTATTCACCAATTTCTTATTGTAAGCCAAAATAGTTTTCTCATACTCTTGTTTCTTCTTTTCGGCCGTAGCAACGAAGGGGGCCTTTTCCTGAAACATTAAATTAACGCAAACAAGGTTACAAAACAGTAGATGTGATAAAAAAAAATTAAATCATAAACGACCATACGCAAAATCTAATAATGAAAAATAATTCTCAAAATATTAATACTCACAGCATCAGACAGCGATTTCCATTTATCACCACCAGCTTTACCGACCTAAGATATTTTCACAGTGAAATTCGATTAAGAACAGAAAAATAGTCAAATTTTCACGCGAACAGTGAAAATAAGGCGAAATAACTCACAACAGCGACGGATTTGTTGTTAGGATGCTCCTTCTTAAACTGCTCTCTGAACTCGGACCTAAAAAACAATCACAAAAACTTCAATCGCCAGAACACAAAAAAAAAAAAAATCACAACGAAACGAAACGAAAACAGATTCGGTAACAAAAACCAACGAAATCCGTACATGAAAACGAAGAAAGCGCTTGGAGGTCTCTTTGGCTTGTTAGGATCCTTAGCAGCTTTCTTCGATTGCTTCCTTCCAGCACCAGCGCCCTTGCGCTTCAACCTAAACGACGCATCGCAAAAAAACAAAAAAAACAAAAAAAAGTTAAACGACAACCAAAAAACAAAAACGCAGAACACAAAACGGCGAATGACAGATCAGAAAAACCAGATCTAAAAAATATTATATGTTAATAATTAAATAGGTGATTCCGAAGAGAGATAGAAACACCGTACCGGCTATCGGCGGCTTTGGCGTCAGATTTGGCTTTCGGCATGGCGAGAATCGGCGAAAACGTGAAGAACGATAGGGTTTTTGTGTGAAGAGAGAAAAGAGAGTGCGTGTTGTGTTGTGAGGTTTGAGCGCGCGAGCGAGGGGATAAGAAGGGGTTGCGGGGAAGGGCAGTGTAGAGAAAACGCAAACAAAAAATCGCATCGCGAAAAAATTGAAGTTTCGGGTTTACGCGGGATTTCGACGATCTCGCGCCACGTCAGCGATCCGTGTGCTGAGAAAGCATTGGCTCTCGTGCGACCCCTCGATTCGCTTGTGTTTCCTCTGTGTGTGTGTTTCGTAGATGAGGCGGGTTCCTTTGGAGCGCGAGGCACTGTGCAATGTGTTTCGGGAACTTCTTGCCACGTGGCTGTGGGTGAGTAGGATGACTGTTTTGGCCTTGTGAGGGTTTGGGATTTTACCAAGATGCCACGGGAATATGTGCGACGCGCCACGCGAAGTTGGTGTGGAGATATTTTGGGCCTCGTAGGGGTATGTTCGTAAATTCGTATATCTTACTTTTTTGAAGAATTTTTAACTTAATTTAATTGTCTAGTAGACTAGTACTCTAGTGAGCCGTACTCACTCTCTTCTAGAATCTGGATCCTTTTAATTTAATTTAAAATGAAAAATATCCAATAAAATTTATTCAAAAAAAACTATCCATAAAATAATAACGATAGCTGTTAATTTATATTTGAGTCACACTTTCCATATCTTATTATTGCCCTACATGAGCCTTTTTGACAAATTAATATGATTAGTATTATTATTTTAGTTTGTATATTACACAAAATAAATATTTTTAAATATATAAATATGTTTTAAAAAAATGTGTACGAAATATTTTTTAAACGCATCAATTATATTATAGATTTATGATAAATAATTATCTTCATATTGTGATACAACTTTATATTTATTAAATGATAATTTCATTTTAAAAAATATTGAGACAAAACTTAGTATGATATAAATGATAGGCTGAAAAGGATAAGAGGTTTGAAAAAAAACCCTAAAAATATTCTGGTAAAATAGAAATAACTAAAAATGTTATTGTTGAAGGATGGTGACACAAAAACCTTGTTGTTTAAGATGATTATTCTAACTTTTCTATAAAGAGAGATTTAAAATTTACTATTTTTAAAATAGAATATTTGAATTATTTACTAAAAAAATATGTTAGACTTAAATTTATCACATATAAAACAAAATTTATCTATTGTGATAAGTTTACTAATTTTAAAAATAATTATCTTAATTAAAATTGTACAGTATTCTTTAAAATTATAATTAATTTGTTATTTTTAAAGAAAAAATTAAATTGTATGTCTTTAAAAAATTGTTATGACATGTATAGCTTACCTTTTTATTCAACTCAATTGCCACGTTTTCGATATTTGATGAACAGTTTGTTGAAAACTGTATTAAATATAATGGACTTGCTAAACCTATGTTTTGTCTGCCATTCGATCTTTTCTAAATTTTGTTTGTTTAGTAAACTTAATTCGATGATATGTTTGTATGAGTTTTAAACTTAAATTTACAAATTTTAATCGAAACATGTGTAATTATTTTAAAAAATAACATTATAATTTAGTTGTAATGATTTTATTAATTTTAAAAAATGTGACAAAAATTATACATTTCATATAAGATTAACTTGTATGTTTAAACAATTAAAATGCTAATGTATGTAATATATTTAATTTTCTTCTTATTTTGACCAATGTATCTAGGATAATATATTTAGGCATATTCCTGCAATACATGTGTGATTACTCGTATAGTCCAATAAAACCCACAAACTTGGCCTCTCACCAGCTCAAAGTGATGTCGTACCATGAGTTGTTCGACAAATTCATTCAAACATGTAGTATAAAGTTCATCATTTTGGTAACCCATATTTTAAAATGTATAATTTTAATCCAATCCTCAAATTTAAATTTACATACATTTATTTATTTTTTTTATATTTTTATAATTTAATTATCATATATGAAGTTTAAATACAATTTACAACACGAATATAATACCATAAAAATATATAAATATGACAAGGTTATATGATGTCATCACATCTCCTTCCACATCTGCCTCCATGTTGCCACCAAGATAACTTCCACCACCACCACCATCACCACGAGTCGCTCCTTCGCCGCCAAAGAAACTCCTTTGTCACTCTTCCCTTTGGACCCTTGTGACTACTTTCTCTAGTGTAATCCTATCTGCAACGCCAGTCATATCCTTTTGTTCCCTTCCCCTCTATTCTCTAAGACCCCTTCTCCTCTCTCCCTCACTTATCTCGAAGCCTTTGAGATCCTCAAGACCCTTAAACATCCCTTCTCCGCCCTTTCCATTTCCAACTCCTTTTTCAGATCTCAAACGTCTTTTATTTCATGTCTGATATTCCTTCGAGGACTCCATCCACAAAACCCCATCAATGTCCTCCCCAACATTGTCAGTGACTTGACATCTCAAACAATTGTATCATTTCGTGAAATATGGACTAATGCTGCCAACGATGAGTTTTGGATTGAGATTGTCACTAGCAAGATAATATATGAAATTTTTTGATTTCTTGATCTGCTTTTCCTTTTAGGATCGAGCTTGATTTGAGTCTACATTTGGATTTGATGTGTTTCTATTTTTTTGTTGGTTTAAGTTGAAAGTGAGTTTGACTTGAATGAATTTGTGGTGTATAGTGTTTGAGTTTTGTTGTTTGTTCTTGGGTTTGATTGGAAAGAACACGAATTTGATTATCATAAAATGTTAAGCAAATACTATTATGATTTATGAATAATTTTTTGAAAGCAATTTTTTTTTTATGACTTTCACCTGCCCAAAAACAAATTGCAGTAGATAATTTAAAAAAAAAAAAAAAAAAAAAAAGACTTGTGACTGTCTCGGCAACTGTCACATATCATTTAACACACGCTTTAAGTCTTAATAATAGGGATTAAAAGTTACGACGAATAAAAACTTTAATGAGCCAATATTTTATTTAAGGAGTAATAATAAAAAATTTCAAAAAATTTAATGAATGAAAATTTAGTTTATCTTTTGGATAAAAAGTCTCAGCATTTTTTAAGTATTTATTATCTGTAATTAACCAAAAACTTATATATAAAATCCCCCGTTCGTTCTAACGGAGACGGACCTCTCTCTCGCGCTGACGCGTTGTTGTCGCTCGCTCACTCTCACAGACCCTCGCGCATCCCCCCTCTCGTGGACGCGTTGTTGCAGATCCTCGTTCGTTCTCGCTCCCTCGCGTGAGTTTTTGAATTTGTTGGTCTATGTGCAGGACCAGCCCCGAACTCCTGCTCAATCCCGTAAGATCCATCTCATTTCACATCACTATGTAGTAATTTCTGCTTGCTTTTGAATTTTTGAATTTTTTTTATACTTGCTTTGCTAGTGCTAATTGCTGTGAGTTAAGATTATGTAACTAGGTTGTTCCTATGTGCTTGGAATTTTTTTTATTATACCTGCTTTACTGGTATTGATTCATGTTAGCGGAGAAGTACGCATTTTCTAACAGATTAACAGCCAAAAGTATTATGATTGCATTTGAATGGAATTTTGTGTGAGCTATGAAGTTTTGTGTTATCTTGGGGAGAGGAAGTGAGGAAACATCTTTGATACCCACCTTGGACTGTTTAATTGAAATTTGTTTTGAGGATTGGCGTTGAAAGGGGAATATACTTCAAGATGCTTTTGTTTTCCATGTTTATTTTGTGTTAATCTAGGGGAGATGTATAAAAGTTGCTATCTAGAAATACCTTTTGTTGTGGGTTGTGAATGCCATGTTTTTAATCCTTTTGTATGACTAGCTAAATGCTGAAGTGAAAGTGCCTCTCCCGCAAAATCTAGAAATAGAATTTCAGTTGTCTAACAAGTACCATCGAGCTTTCAAATTGCAACGTCAAAGATAAAGCTGGAAATAAATTTTTGGGTTTCTTTATTACATCATGTGTAGCTGTTGTTTATTTTTGGTCAAAACAGATTCTTTTGTAACTTGACATTTCATTCCTAGGATAAACACTAGGGGCACAAAGATCATGCCAGCTGCGGGTTTCTTGTATGATTTTGATTCTTTGCGTGTTGTCAATTTAAAGTGAAATAGCAAGTCTGTTATATAATTTTTGCTTTGGGGCTTTTATAAGTTAAGTATAACGTAGTATAATTATTTGACACTAAATTAAATGTAAAATAACAATGACAAAGATTGTTGTACTTGGAGTGTGGATCAGCTTGGTACTCATCCATAATGGAGCTTGGGCTTACCTTTACTTTTGACAGCTTGATGTTTTAATGTTACTGTATTTTGTTTTTCATTGTTTTTATTAGTTGACCCTGAAACTTTACCATTTTGCGGTTTGGTCTGGTTTTCATAGCATTGATTTATCCCTGGAAGAAAGTAAACAAAATCCAGTAGAATAGCTCTTTGTGGCTTTTAAATTGAATAGAGGATGGGAGGCGAAGCAAGTGAAGATCATCAAAGGTCGCTAGCAGCTCCTTTCATATTTTTCCTGGTTCTCGCATTTCAGTTTGCTTCCCATTGGATTGATCACTTCAAGAAGGTCATCTCCCTCCTCCATCTTTTTGTTTTTCAATATTCTAACAATTTAAACATGATTCAGATAATGCTTCTAATTATTGATTGGATGACTGGTTTGAGTCTTGAGATATATATATATATATATATATATATATATCTTATTTGGCTCACCTTGCTCAATTGGAACTTTGGTTATTGGATATTTATAATAATTTCTTTAAATGGTAAAGATATGTGGCATCCATTTCACATTTATAATAGGGAGTTGGAAAACAGTTTGCTCATATGCTCTTGGTATTTTTAAACAGAACATTTAAGGAAAATAGTTTTGACTGTTCAAAACTTGTCTAATTCCATGCTTTGTGCCGTTGTTTCCTTGAAAAAATAGATAGGATGGGTAACTGGGTTTTGAATTCCCATGTTTGGTTACCTTGTTTAGTGAAAATGGATAATAGGTCACCAAACCAGAAAAACTAAAAATAATGGCACATGGTACAAAACCATAACACTCACACGGAAGATGCAGAAATCGAGTAAGATAAATAGGTGTCAGAAACAGTGAGCAAAATTACCTTCACCCCCCAAGCTTATAGCTGAAATACCCATGATTCCCTCTGTTACCTGCATCTCTCCTATGCACCCCTTTATCATTGATTCGTTTCCTAGTAACAAATTCCTCAATGTGCATAACCATCTGCTCCGCTGACTGGCTGCCACATGTCCCCTTCCCTCTTCTTGATATACCCTCCATTCTCTTGGACCACAGTGATTCTGGTCCAGCATTTGCTCATGGGTCGTATCAGTGGAGTAGGATGACTTGATATTAGACTAAGATTCATCTTCATTTTGAAATTTCTACTTGTTTTCCCATGTCCAAGAATGAAGAAAACTTTCATGAAAGTAAATCCTTCAGTAGGACAGTTTTGAGGCTGTTGTAGGATTGCTGACTTTAATTTCAGAATGCAATATAGCTATAGCTAGGGAATGTTTTATTGTTTTCTAGACTAATGAGTGGTAAGTTTGTTAGGACTCCAATTTAAATTAACTACTTTCATCCAAATATATGGTTTATAATTTCATCATTTTGCTGTGTCATCAAATCTTATGATAATGATAAGCACACTTGGGCCAAGTGTCATTAATCTATCCATTAAATTATTGTTGGCTCTTACATGCACAAAATTGACCCTTTGCATGGTGCCCAGTGATTTTGCACTCTGTTTCTACCATAACTTTCAATGTTCATTACCTTTTCTAACATATTGACTATTGATTATGACATTAAGTTTTTTGGTGTAATGCTTTTGCTTCAGAGTGGATCGGACAAAGATAAAGAAACTAAGTTGCGTGGAGAAATAAAAGAGCTTTTGAAGGAGGCAAGCTCACTGTCACAGTAAGTTACTCATGCTCTGGCCATTATCTCCTCCCAGGAAAATAAATGTGTCTTACTTGGAATTACAAATTCAATTGTTTTTTTTTTCTATTTATGGTCAGAACCAATTCTGTCCTTCCATATTTTTGTCTCAACTACTCCTTACAAGGGGTGGGCCTACAATACATTTTACATGAGGGGGGAAGCTAGCCACACCCCCTCGATCAAAAATTTGTTTTATACTTTTGGTTAGATTGACATAAGAAGATTATAAATATATTACATAATTGTTAGAATATCGGAAAATATCTCATCATACCTCTTGGAATAGTTTTCTTATGTCTCCATTACATCTTAGAATTAGTTTCCATGTTTCCTTATCATGATTTGCTTCCCTAATTAGTTAGGATTATTATTTGTATAAACAATGGTTTGTACTCTAGGTTTTTGAACTTATCAATACATTGTAATCCATCTCAGTTAATACTTAATATCAATTCAGTATTTCATTCTCTTTTATCTCTCTTCCTCCTTCTATTACCTTAAAACCATAATTTCAACAATAATGATATGTTTTCTATTGACACACTGAAAGAATACATGTAATTTTCATGTTCAGGCCAAGGAACTCACTCTCCTAATGATGGATGTCATTCCATACAACAATCAACTAAGGACTCTTTTACCTTACTAGTTGCATCTTGAAACAAATTATTTGGTGAAACCTGAAACACCATTTATTTTGTTTTCTCTATGTTTTTGTGTCTACATCCAGTTTTTAACTAAGGTTTCAGAGCAGATGTGACGCATTATGAAAATGTTTAAAGAGCAATGAAATATATTACATTTAAATCTAATATAAAATTTGAATACTATATGTTTATGTTTGTGAGAGAGATAGAGTACATTAGTCATTTCATTGTCCTCTCAGGCCATCAACCTTTGCACAAGCCGCGAAACTCAAGAGACTGGCAGCTTCAAAGGAGAGGGAACTGGCAAAATGTTAGTTATTTACTTACTTGAGTCATCTCATGTTGCATATTGCATTCTGTGTAAATGTAGCCTAGACTGACATTGCAAATTTAAAAATTTGAGTTTGCTTTGAAAATAAATTTGTTGCCTGCTTAAATTAAAATGTAATAGTTGTTTGGACTTAGGAAGTAACAAATAGTAGTAACTAAGATGATTAGGCACTAATTATGTTTGCTGTTCAATTTAACTAGGTCATCCGAATCGTAGTGCTTTTTTCATAATTAATTTTAGAAGTTTTATTTTAAACTCATTATTTGTGTTTTCCCCCTAGTATTACATAATTCTGAGCCAGGGAAAGTAATATCATTGAAAAGCCTGGGGAGTAGAAGCTCTTTTGAGCTGATCATCGTGCTTTTCTGTGGAATGTTTTCCTTATCAACCATTAAAAGGAAAAGAGAGTCATCTTGAGCTGACTTTTCATGTTATTTGTCTCTTATCCTTTTGCTGTCTTGTTTTTTTTTGTTTTTGGAGGATATCTTATCATCTGTCGCTGTGATGTTGGACAAACAGTACAACAGGGGAAAGGGAAAAAGATTTGGGGAGAGAAAAATATAGACAGGAGAATAGAGAAAAAAAATAGTTAACTGAACTCAACTCATGTCAACTCAAAATTCTAATTCTAAGTTCTTTTTTCTAAGTAATTGGCAATTGGATAATGTGGATGTAAATAACAGGCCTTAAATAGACCAAGCCAATTAGATAAGTAATCGATCTTAAATTTCTAGAATTTCCCAAATAACTCAAGTTTTAAAATATTTAATAAGTTTCAAAATGATAAAACACTAAAAATCTCATTTACAATTAATTTGCTGCTAATTAAATATATTTCTTCTGACCCTTTATCCCTATCACTTCTTGAGGTATTCTTATCCTAGTCACCATCACTTTGTATTTCCAATTCATCTCAATAAAGTATTTTTTTGTGTGTATTTCTCTCTCCTATTTGAACATGTTGTGTACAAATCACATTACCATAATTATGAATCTTAGATAGTGGTTGACCCCAAAAATGCTATAGGGGTATATACAAAAAGAGAAGGATAAAAAACTCACCCTTAAATACAGGAAAAGAGAGTGGAAAAGAATTTGAATGTGGTTGAAGTTTAATAGTAATGAAAGGTATTTTTAGAGTAGAGTATATAACAATCTACTTTCACGAAATGGTTCTGTTACTATCTTTAGAGTGATTTAAAGTGATTATTTGCAAATATTTTTCTGCCACTAGGCTTATGCTATATATTTGGATAAGAGGTAAGAAGAGTAATCTGCTCACCCTCAAGGACCCAAATCCTTCCCCTCTTCTATTGGGATGTCAATGAAAGTAAATGGCTTATTTCAATTTAAATAAGAGGAAGTAACTTTCATTTCCTCTGCTTTAACTTTTAACAACCAATAAGGGAAAGGGAGTTCTCATTTCCTTAGTCAAACTAAACATACAAACAAGGGGAAATCATCCCATTTCCTTAGTCAAAAATGTGTTGTGCTTAATTAAAGATAAATCTGATATCTGTACAAATGCAACTTAGAGACAATAATCGTTTATCAAAATATTGCAAGTGCTACTTAATCCATTGCAATACAGATTCCTAACGGTTGGAGATGAGACTGCTTCTGAATTAGATCTTTTTAAGTTGGATCCTTAAATAGGTAGAATTAGAAGTAGTCACATCAGAATTTATGTATTATTTGTGCTGAGGTTATGGTGAAAGTAGCATTATTCTAGTTTATCTGCCTATTCTATTTAACAAATCTAGCATTTATAAAAAAAATTATAGTTTAAACTATCACGCAGGTCAAAATTTACATGACAAGGATGATGCTTTGTATTCAAAAGTTCTGCTCATCTCAAAGGTATTTCCTGATCGAACATTTGTTTTTAGGTTTACTTTTTTTCTTTGCAGAGGCAGGTATGATACTGATATGATTATTTGATGCAGGTTTTAACATATTTAATTCTGCTTATCTGGTTTTGGAGTGTTCCTGTCTCTAGCATATCTCAACAACTTGTGCAACCATTTGGTAATGCAATTATCATTAATTCATTAATTTTATTAGATTACGTTACAAACTCATTTGGATTAGGCTGCTGGGTTGCTTGCTGTACAAAAATCTGCCTCGTATTTTTTTTTTTTTGGATTTGGATATTTGTATTCTACTATACTTACTAGTCGAGAATGTTAACTTGTACTTTTTAGGTACCTTACCTTTCATTTTATGTATAGACTATAGATATAGTTTTTCTATTGGCTATAATTATGGATTTGTTAGGTTTACTTTCAATTATAGATAGACACAAAATGAATTGTAGATATAGATATATTTATAGAAGTCTTGGTTGAATAGACGTAAGTATTCAGTTTTTTTTTTTGGTTTATATTTTTTATTTAAATTTGATACCATTTTTTAATAATAAATGTAATTTTTATTTCATTTAATGTTCTTAAAACCATGTGTTGCATGGAAAAATACACTAGTTTTTCTAAATAAGGACCTAGGAGACAAATGCATTTCTCATTGCCTCTTGTTAATGGTTTATTTTACATTATTTTGCAGGGAGATTATTATCTTGGAGGACTGGAGGGGTTCAAAATAGCAATATTATGGTAAGCAATTGCTAGTATCTTTCCTTCTTACATTTTAAACTTTGTATAGAAATAGATATACTACAAGCAAATGCCACTTATTAGGTTTCAATTATTGAGGACGTGTTTGTGAACAATGCAACTGACGTTGAAAAAAAAATCTTCCCCCACATTGCTTTAGCTTTTGTGCCTTGGAATGCATGTTTTTCTGTTGAACGTGGGTTCCAATGCTTAACCAAAACACACACTGAATGTGCTGCTCGCTGCAATTTGGACGAGTGAGGATATATGTAGAACAATCTCCTTATGCATGTCATGTTATTATAATAATAATAATAATAATAATAATTCAAATGTCTGTGGTGCATTTAACAAACTTAGCAGGTCAGTTGAAGGACTGGAGCTTTCTATTAATAAGAGATACTAGTAGCACATTTTCTAATTATTGGTTGAACTTTATTAGGAATCATAAAGTTGTGTAAGTTGCATTCCTTATTAGTATGTCCCAAGTCCCAACTCATGATTGTTGTTTCCAATAAATTGAGTTTTTGACCAATAGTTGTGTGTTAGAAGGTGTAGGTTAGAAAATATGTTAAACACTCTTCAAAAGAAAATAAGAAATCATGATCTGATGATTTTGAGAGGTAACTTCAAATTGGTGTCTTGCTTGAGTACTTCAATAAATTGTGGAGGCAATGTGCTTATCCAAAGCACTGAAGCAAGTTTAACATGCAATCGGACTACATTAAGTTTAGCTTCACCTCTCAGTTTTTACTTTTAGGACCCATTTGTTGGTGCTTTTTTTTTAAAGCGTTTTTTTAATAAAATAACCAGTTTTATGCTTTTTGAATGTGTTTATCTAAACTGTTTTTCTTTTTATTTTAAAAAAACAGTTTTATGCTTCTTTAAGAAGCAAATCCTATCTGTTTATTAAAAATTACTTTTTAAAAGCAATTTTTTTAAATAACATTTTTGAAGTTTGAATAAACTGGCCCTTAATCTTCAGGTGAATATTGGTAATATTTTTTATACTTATGGATTATACGGCGCACTCTACTGTTTTTGCACCTATTAAATAATGTATAGTATAAATAAACAAATAAATATTAATTAAATACATATGAAGCATCTAACAGTTTATGAATGTCGTTCTAACTGTTCTATATCTTTGCAGGTTGGGATAATACCTTGGCTGGTAGTGTCTACCAGGGTAAGCAGATTTATTTGTAGACTCACCTATGGCAAATAGATTGTCATGATCTTCAATTCTTCATCTAGAATGACATAAAATTGCTAGCTGCTTGGGTTGGTATCCTGCATTTAAAGTGGAAGGGACATATGAAGCATCTTGAAATTCGTTCTTTCGCTCCATGTCTGGTTGATAAGTTTTTAGAGTTTCATTTTATTTTAGTACAGACATGTAAGATCCATTCTGCATATGCAAGCAAAATTTTCATGCTTGTAATATGATAGCATTAAGTCTCTTGCAACCTCCAGCCCCAGTTTTGGTCTTTATTAAGGAAATTTGTCTTTAAATGCTTATGGATTAATCATATTTATTTATTCATTTAATTTTGGTGTTGAATAATGGGTTTGTAAATTTTGAGCATCTGTGATTTGTACTTTAGACTAGAGCTATTGTGATTTGCTTTCATTATAACCTAAAGATAAAGGTTTGGTGCAATTCACAATTGCGTAACAAGTATTTCATGACGTTACTTCTATGTGTACTGTTACAACATCCAATTTACTAGGATATACTCTTATTTTAAACTATAATGATCTGTTTTAATTCCTTTAATTTCTCTAAAATGTATAATATGTTTATGATTAATTTGTAGTTATTCTAAGTATAATTAAAAATTTAAATACTAAGCTTGTGGAAGAAATAAATAAATAAATGTCGAGAAATATTGTATAGAGTGCACATAATCGCAACAAAAAATATAAGTACCTTGAATGATTTGTCCTTAACTCAATGAGTATCCAAAATTATATGATAAATGAGCATAATAGGATAAATTTAGTTTATTATTAGATACTATTTTTATTTGAATAACTTAATTCAATAATAATTTTTGTGTTTCTCTTAGGGCCAGTTTGAAATGGAAAATTTGAGAGGAACTAAAGATTGAGGAATGAAAATTGTGTTCCTTTTGTATGCAAGCCATAAAAAAGAGAAGGAAAGATCACAAAGTATATGGGACCCACAAATTTTAAAATCACGAAGGGAAATGTGATACTACAATATAAGAAAAATACAAAAATATCTTATTTTATATTTTTTTATTAGAAATATTTATGTTGAATAGGAAATAATTTTGAAAGTGCAGAAAAAAAACACCCACATAACATTGCAGACTGACAGTGTTTGGTTGGACCCTTTCTTTTGGGTCAGGCTCATATTTTTGGTATCTCTTTTTTTTGGGTGAATATACTTTTGGTATCTCTCACTCAACTAGGTGACACAATAAATTGTATTTATATTCAGCAAAAAAAATAAATAAAAAATAAAAGGGTTTTTATTTTGACAAAAAAAAAAAAAGGAAGAAGCTGCATACATGTTTTCTAAAATACCCTTTCATCGAACGGTCAGGGATCCACACAGCAGAACAAATTCGTCATTGACCTCAAATCCCAGCACTATATTCTCTAGTATTAACTATTAACCCAGCACGAGAAAGAAAAACGTGAATAAATTCGAAATCGAGTAAAGCAAGAAAAAAGAAAAAAACGAAACGTGAAAACGGAAAAACGGGTGCGCAGTGTTCCATACCCACCCACGCAGAAGCAGAAGCGCGTGTAACCCTAATTAGGGTTTGAAAGCCGATTTGGGATTCACCTTTCGCGTGATCACAGCGCTGGATCCGTACCGTGTTCGTCCGTCTACGGAAGCTCCTTTTGCTCGGTCCTTCACCGATCTCGGAAGCATGTACGGTCCCCGAGGGTATGTCGACGCACCTTCATCTTTCTCCTTCTTTATTCCTTTTCCCTTCAATTTTTTCTTTTCCCTTTTCGTAATTTTCTGGGGTTTGGTTTCTGTGTGGTGATGCTTATGATTAGAAATCGTGTGTCCGTCTAAATTGGTTTGAGATTAACATTTAATTCGGGTCGCATGTTACGAATCGGGGTTGATTATTGTATGAATTTATGTTTAATTTTTTTAAGTTTGTGTGTATTTTGAATAATTTATTTTGCTGAGAAAACATGGGGTATCTGTGGGCATGCCTAATTTCTTTCAACCTTGTGACTAGGGTCTGTACTGTGTTGTTACACACACCCATAAACTTTTGCTTTATTTTTTATTCTTTAATTAATTAATTTTTTGAGTTATGTTAGTGAAGTATTAGGTATATTGCTCCACTATTTAATGTTGAGCTGCATCTTTTGTAATTTGTATGACTTTTTTTGTTTTATCTATTTGATTTGTTTATATATGTTCGGCTTAATGGATTGTGTCTTGGATAGAATTTTATATGGTTGTGGTTCATCTGTCATACTCTCTGTTGTTATAGGCGGTTTGGTTGATATTTTTTTTCCATGTTGTTTGGTTGTGGGAGTTGTGATGAATATGATAGATTTATGAGAATAGGAATTAAAATTAAGTGTCAGGGAAAACAGGGTTGGGTTTGGCTTTATTAACATATGTTGAGTGGGGGATTTTTTTTGGGTATGGAAATTTGAAGGGCAATGTTGGGAAGCGGGGGGGGTTCAGACGGGTACGAGGTTGGCTCAAAGAGACAAAGAATGATGGAATCCAATCCATACTTCGCAGTGAACAGTGGAACAGGCAACTTACCTTATGGATATGCTGGTGCCTTCCAGCCCTCTCCCTTTCCTGTGGTTCGTCTCAGGGGGCTTCCATTCAACTGCACTGACATTGACATCTTGAAGTTCTTTGCTGGACTGACCATTGTAGATGTGTTGCTGGTCAACAAGAGTGGACGGTTCTCGGGTGAGGCCTTCGTAGTCTTTGCAGGAGCAATGCAGGTTGAGTTTGCGTTGCAGAGAGATCGCCAGAACATGGGTCGCCGATATGTGGAAGTGTTCAGGTGTAAGAAGCAGGATTATTATAATGCTGTTGCTGGTGAGATCAACTACGAAGGAATATATGATAATGACTACCATGGTAGTAGCCCCCCACCCTCCCGGTTGAAGAGGTTCAATGATAAAGACCAAATGGAGTACACTGAAATATTGAAGATGCGCGGCCTTCCATTCCAAGTGACAAAATCTCAAATTGTTGAATTCTTCAAAGATTTCAAGCTGATAGAAGATAGGGTACACATTGCGTGTCGTCCTGATGGGAAAGCTACTGGAGAGGCATATGTGGAGTTTGTTTCTGCTGAGGAGGCTAAGAAGGCAATGTCCAAGGATAAAATGACCATAGGATCAAGGTATGTGGAGCTGTTTCCTTCTACACCAGATGAAGCTAGACGGGCAGAGTCAAGATCAAGGCAGTAATGGTGGTATTTTACCTTGTTTTAGGTCTTTTACCTTGTTCCTTCTGGTGCTACTATAATGTTCTGAATTTTAGATTATGTACTTTATTTTTACAAGTTCGACTTGCTGTTATATTTGCATGTCTGAACTGGATGCATTAAATTAATTAATAGAAAGGGCCTTTGAATATATGATTCGGTGCTATGTGAGGTGAAAATGTGTAATGTTTCAAAGTTCCTTCCTTTCAGTCAAGGCAGGCTTGTCTCGATTGTCACTGTTTCATTGGGTACCTTGATAGTTGATACCAAGTGGAGATGAAGTACTGAGATCCAACCCTTGACCAATGTAGTCACTGCTTCGTGGAAAGTTGGGGAAAGGTCATGTCTCATGACAATAGTGTAGTCTAATCCCTTTCTATTTCGTCTTTATTCAACTCCGTGGAAAGTTCGCTAACGAGGCAGCAGAACCTGCTTTCATTTGCTTAAGCCTTTAGTATGTTTGGGTTCACTTTCTCATATATTGGACTCACATTAACTTCCGTGTGTTTGAACGCGCGTTTAAAAATTGATTTTGGTTAAAATTGATTTTGAAGTTTTTCCCTTTTTTCCTGATAGTTGAGCGAGAGATTTTCACTAGTCTTGTTCCTACTACTTTGTAAGTCGTGTGCTAGAAACACTCAAAATGGACAGACCTATAGAAAGTGTTTGGAGGAGGGATTAAAGTAAATAAATTTTGATATACTAATTTGGTTATAACACACGATATAAATATAATATGAATACTGAAACATGACAAATATTAAGGCGTAATTATAATATTATTATATATTATACAATAAAAATTTAAATGTCGATAGAGAATTTATATTTTAAAAATAAGGATGAGTCTTTTAAATGTAGTAATAAAAGGTTATAGTTTATCTAGTTATTATTATAGTATTTCAGTTTTTATTTATGAAGTTACAAAATACAGTTAGAAATGCAAATTAGATTAAAAAAACAAAAGGTGAAGGACACACAATGGAGAGAGGAGGCCAAATGATAGGGAGAAGAGAAATTGAAGGGAGATAAAGGAGCTGGAACGAGGCCGGAGAGAACTCATTTAAAGAAGATTCAAGTTTTTTTTAATCGGAATTTATTTGTTAAAATGTTAATTTTGTCAGTAAAAAAGAATTGAATAATGGTTTTTTTTTTTTCTTTTTCTCTTAACTATCTAACTTACCTTATATCTCTAATAAAATTAATGAGAAAATAATGATAAACGAACAAGGAGTGATGAAGAAGAGATAGTCAGGATGCATTGAATATGCTAAAATGTTAAACATAAGTTGAATATTCAATTAAAATTTATTGATGTATAGTATTTGAGAGGCTTTAATTAATGCTTAGTTTCAACTTTCACGTTGAAAGGTGTATTCTTAAACCAAATCTTTCAGTATATGTGTTCTCTATATGTTCCATATGTGGTCTATATAAAGTTTTCGCTCTTTACTTTTCTTCCCTTTAAAACTTCATCGTTGGTGAGGGACTCTTACACATAAAAACAATTTTTGGAGCAGATTTAAAGGGTGGACACGCCTGAATGAAGAGACAAAACACCAAGAATTGGAGGGCAGTGTTGCAGCCATTGCAATGACAAAGTCACAAAGAGGAAACCCTTCATTATTTGACATACAAAGTGAGACTAAAAGAGATTAAGGCAGGTTAATCTTCAAGATAAGGCAAAGAGTTAGGTTAGAGCTACTGAAAAATCGTAGTTCTACCGCACTTGACACCTTCGAAATAATTTCAAAGTTGCCTTTGACCCTGAACCCGTACAGCTTTACTTCTAATTGTCAAGTTATCCTTTTTGAATTTACTATACATTGTAGCTATTATTAATACCTAACACGACAATTTAAAGTATCTTTCTAATTGTCTTCTTTCACTTTCTTCCATTTTTAGACTTAGACTTCTTTGTATTGACCTGGTGACAATCAGAATGGTAGTAAACTTCGAACAGATCTAATTAGAAAATATGGTAAAACCAGCAACTACCTGGTGTTTCTGCCTTTCAAAAAATAAATTGGTGTTGTTCCTTATGAAAGCATTTCCTAATAGGACCTACCCCAGGTAATGTGCAAAATGTAAAAGTATTAAAAAATTGAATTTAATTAGATTGATAAGTAGTGTAAAGATTATTTTATATTATAATTCAATCATAAATTATTACAAATGATTGAAAGTTGTTAACATTTAAATTAACTACTTCCAAAGTCATATTTAAAATAATTTCTTATTATTTAAAAGTATAAAAATCTTTACATCATCCCATAAAGGGTATATCAAAATTCAACTTTTTAATTTTTCATTAAATTGAGTCCTATCATATGGGTCAAACTCTTTTTTATTTATTGGAGACATCTTGTGTGAGATAGTATTGTCTCTTCTGACCTCTCCAATAATGGAGAAGATATTTTGCCCTCTCATATATATATATATATATAATATTTTCAATAATCCAATTCCTTTCCTTGGTTCCCTTCATCTTGTGGGTGATGAGCCCCGTATATTATAAGTGCGTTTAGCTAAAAAGGCCTAGCTACCATTTCATAATAATTTCATAGTTGAAGATTTAGTCATGTGAGTGCTGCATTTGATGTGTTACTCCACTCTAGCTTTGACAAATAAATTTTCTCACAATTGCGGTTAAATTTTAGTCAAGTACAGCCTTGGATTCCCCACTTTTGAATTTGTTTCTAAATCATAAAAATAGAGAGGGAAGACAAAATACTCTTCCACAAGTTGACAATTTTCTAGCTCTGGAACAATGCTAGAAAGTTCCCTTGTATAAACTTCTGCTAAAAAATCGTCTCTAATGTATGAACATCGTTGCTTCGTTTGGTTTGTAGTGTTTGTACTGCATGTCCTGTGAGAATGATAACCTATCTATTCTATACAGTTGGAATGATACGAGTATATATGCTATTTTTTGTATAGTCTCTTTTTCATATATTATAGAAGTGTTTTGCGGTGAAAAGATTCCTGCTTAAGCGAGTCCTGAGTGGATGATGCTTTTTGGAGTCACTTGGGTAATCTCCTAAGGACAACGTGATTACTATTATTAGGATTACTTGGTATTGTAAAATGTTAAAGTATTAAATAAACAATAAAATAATTCACTTATCAATTTGTTGTCAAATTACTTTAAATTATTCAATTTAGTCCTTAAATTTTAAAAAAATTATTTTAATCTTCAAATTTTAAAAAATAAATTAATTTGGTTTTCAAATTTTTAAAAGGTTTAATTTAATCATCAAATTCTTAAAAACGAATCAATTTGATCTCCAAATTTTTAAGAATTTGAGGATCAAATTGAATCATTTAAAATAGTTTGGAGATAAAATTGCTTCATTTTAGAAAAACTTGAGGAATAAATTAAATCTTTCAAAAATTTGAAACAAAATTGATTCATTTTTAAGAATTTGAGGACCAAATTGAATTTTTTAAAAATTTAGGAACCAAATTGAATAATTTAAAATAATTTGGAGACCAAATTGATAATTAAGTCTTTATAATTGATACTATTGGAAGTTGAGTCTAGCCGAAGAGATTAATCATTCATAACGTAATGAATAAATATTTACATTCTTATTGAAGGAAATATCTATATTTAATTCCGAGTGTGCACCAAACAAAATTGTCTTTTTGAATGAGGAGATTTGTAAAAAAGAAATATGAATTGTAATTGGCAAATCATGGGTGGCTTAAAATTCAACTTAATTAGCCTTTAGTAGCCCATGCAAATAATATGTACGAGGAAATTTTGTACATAATAGAAATTAAACACGGATTCAACTGCTAAATTAATTATTTTTCTTCATATGAACGGAATGGGACCTTGCACAATCCTATGGGTTAAACAAAACATTTATTTAATTTGAGAAAATATTTTTCCATTTTGCTAGGATTTGTGTTGATTTCACTATTTCTAAAGTTTAAAAATAAAGTGAAAATAAGACAGCATACTAACATTGCTGTCATTATTTAAGAACATTTATGTTATTATCAATAACAAGAAATGAAAAATAGACATAGTTTTCTTAAACCAAACAGGTCTTAATGTATCACTAAAGCAATCAATGGTTTGTGGAAGATGAATTTAGGGGAAGGCAGACTAAAATAACGAATAGTGTAGTGTTAAGCTTTGAGCCAAAACAAACTAACATGGCTTCGAATTGTAACAAAAAATCAACAGGTCGCTTGTATGTGAAGAGTGATGTCTACGGATTTGGCGTAATGCTTCTTGAAATACTGACAGGCATGCGGGCACTAGACACAAAACGACCAACAGGGCGCAGCAGAACCTAGTTGAATGGACCAAACCTCTTCTCTCTTCCATAAAAAAAAAGTTGAAAACAATAATGGATGCTAAGATAGTGGGTCAATATTCACCCAAGGCAGCGTTTCAAGCAGCACAACTTACTCTAAAATGCCTAGAACATGACCACAAACAACGTCCTTCCATGGAAGAAGTGCTAGACGGATTGAACGCCATTGAAGCTATCCATGAAAAATCCAAGGAATCCAAAACCCGCAATTCTTATCAACTGCCTCGGGAGAGAGTTGTGAGAGTATAAATAAATTTGTATACAAAAAAGGCCACTAGAAAGTGAGATTGAATAGCAATATGGTTCATTGAATAGGGTGTTGAATCAGTCACCTAATAGATGTGTTTTTCTTTTGGAAGGGGTGAATTTTACCAGGCTTTTTACATGTATGATTTTTTTTTTTTTTTGTTGAATTATATATTCACATTGTTATAAAGTGGAAAAATATTTTTTACCTGCGATAAGGGAACACAGTTTTTATAAAGTGGAAAAATATTTTCTACTGGCTGCTTTTGTTATTGACGAGTTCAGAACAACCCTCTCCCATATGCACAATGACAAGTCTGCAGGTCTAGATGGACTCAACCCAACATTTTACAAAAAATTCTAGGATGTTCTTGGTGATGAAATTTTCTCAACAACAACAATGTGGCTCAATGAAGGTATTTTTCCTCCAAATTTAAACAATACTGATGTTGTTTTAATACCAAAAAAAGACAATCCCTCAACTATGCTTGATCTGGGGCCATCTCCTTATGTAATGTCTTGTATAAAATTGTTTCCAAAGTCCTTGCCAATAGGCTCCAGCCTCTATTATTAAAATGTGTATCTGAGGAGCTATTTGCTTTTATTGAAGGAAGATCCATATTAGATAATGTTTTAATTACCATGGAAACAGTACATCATATGAAGTGTAAAACAAAAGGAAAAAAATGGAGAGTTTGCCTTAAAAATTAA
Organism: Glycine tomentella; assembly: GCA_007407185.1. Classification (NCBI taxonomy): domain Eukaryota; kingdom Viridiplantae; phylum Streptophyta; class Magnoliopsida; order Fabales; family Fabaceae; genus Glycine; species Glycine tomentella. The sequence goes on along the minus strand of PYAF01006234.1, from coordinate 1,007,473 downwards.
CACCAGCAAAGCGTTTGACAAGGTAGAATGAAAATATTTGCTTGTTGTCTTACTAAAGTTGGGTTTTGACCGTAAGTGGGTTAGATGGATGGAGATGTGCATCGCAAATGTTGTCTTTAATATCATGATTAATGGTGATGTTGTTGGCCCTGTGAATCCCAAGAGAGGTCTTAGACAAGGTGATCCACGGTCACCTTACCTGTTTATTCTCTGTATGAAAGACTTATCTTTTCTCTTAAAAAAAGCATATGGCAAGGGTGACATACATGGTATCAAGGTGTGAGGAGGAGACTCCATCCTCACACATTTTTTTATTCGTTGACGATTGTTTTCTCTTTTGCAGGATGCTGAAAATGAAATACAAGTGCTTCAAAATATCCTGTCATCCTTTGAGCAAGCATCTGGCCTTGCAGTCAATTACACCAAATCTGCATCTTTCTTCAGCAGAAACACACCACATCTCGTCAAAAACCATATTTCTAGCCTCCTAGGTGTTTCTGAATGCTTGGGAGCTGGGAAATATTTGGGATTTTCATCCATGATTGGAAGAAGAAAGAAGGCCATTTCCAATTATATGAGGGATCAAATATGGAATAGAATCAACCACTAATCCACCAAACATTTATCCAAAGCAGGAAGAGAAGTTCTCATCAAATGTTAAAGTATTTTAAATTATTCAATTTGATCTTCAATTTTTTAAAATTTCATTTTGATCATCAAATTTTAAAAAATTAATTAATTAATTTTATTTCTAAATTTTTAAAAGGTTCAATTTGATATTCAAATTCTTAAAAATGAATCAATTTGGTCTTCAAATTTTTCAAAACTTGAGGATCAAATTAAATCATTTAAAATAATTTGAAGACCAAATTGCTTCATTTTTAAAAAACTTAAAAAAATAAAATGAAGCTTTCAAAAATTTGGAGACAAATTTGATTCATTTTTAGAATTTGAGGAACAAATTGAACTTTTAAAAAATTTGGAAACCAAGTTAAATAATTTAAAATAATTTGGAGAACAAATTAAATAATTAAGCCTTTATAATTTGATACTAACAAAAGTTGAGTCTAAGGGAAGATGGACTAGTCTTCCATGATGTATAAGCCGACTTTCCTTACGTGGTCGTTGACGACTTTGTGAAACTTCCTCACCGTTGCAATGGTGGCAGAATGAAAAATCAAAGTTGGGTGTATATATATATATATATATATATATATATATATATATATATATATATATATATATATATATAAGAATTATCTTTCTCTCCAAAATAAAATAAATATAAAGACTCTCTTTATATATCTATATATGTTTTTTTTTTTTTTTAACTTTTCTACGCCCTACCCACCAATTAAAGGGTGGACATAATTGGGAGGGGACCGTTCTTGACAAATGTCTCACAGAGATTAACTATATGGACAGATTTTTAAGGTTATGTCCCAATCGCTCCCCTCCCCCCAACAAAAAAACAATGACTTCTATTTTCTATTTATTTTATTTATTTTCTCTCTTCTTTATTATTTTTTTAATTATCATTTTTCATCTATCAAACAATTTTTGTGGTGAGAATTGAGAACTATAAACATAAATAATTAAATATTAATTGCATGATAAGATTAAAATTAAGATAACTATACAATTTTTTTAAAATAATTATATAACTATTAAATAACTGTTAATATTAACCATTCATATATAATTATATGATCTCATTTATATTCTTATATATGTATTGTTAGGATTGATTCAACACCTAAGACGAATTTTGAGGTGAAATTTTTTTAAACCTAATAAAAGTAACGTAAATTAGATCCTTACAAGAAGTAAAAATGTTTTTTCTCGAGTAGGATTCAAACCACATTTTCCATGGAAAAAACACACTAAAGTTACTTGATAAAAAGTTATAAATACTAATATTAAATATTTTTTTTCAGGGGCTTAAAGTAAGAATTTGGACTGCCTTATGCTTGGTTGATCTTGTATGTCGTATAAAAATAACTTTCTTATGTGATAAATAAGAATGATAAATCTCAAATTTTAAATTAAAATAAAAAGATGAAATTAAATTTTTTTATTCTCACTTAAAAAAGTCAGTCCTATTAATACATTTCTCTCTGTGTATATATATATATATATATATATATATTTAATTGCAAACGACTTAATTATGAATTTATTTAATAAAATTTATATAGTAAAAACTTATCTCAATTTTTAATAAAAAAATCATATTATTATAAACTTAAAATTACCTGTAAGAGTCATAAAGCCATGTTTACAAGTCCATATAAGTTATGTAAAAAATTTCTTATATGTCTCTTATTAATTAAGTACAGTCCATGCATATTGATTATAGATAATGCATCAAATTAGTGTATGGTTCGGTTGAGTTCAAATAGAAATTAAAGGAAAGAAAATTATTAAAAAAAAACAGTTTGGATCTTACACCTTTTAACACTTAAGTTGTTTTAATTTAAATATTTTTTCTTCATTCTATTAAACATTTAAACCAAACTCAGCCCAAGAGATTTCATAAATGACCAAAGTAGATCTTTTGAGTGTCATAACATTGTAGTTTCTACAGAAGCAGAAGTAAATAGCCAAAAAGAAAAGTACGCAATTACGAACACAGAAAATGATCAAGAAGACATAACGAAATAGACAAAGACATCTCTCTCTTCTCTCTCGTTAGTTTCTTATTCAACCTACCAACACAAACACCAAGCCATCTTTTTTGGTTGGTCAAGAAAGTGGCAACCACGCCAAAGAGAAGAGCTTCCTCAGATGGGTCTCTGCTTCTCTTCCTCCAAACCTCCCTCCTCTTCCCCCAACTGCACTCAGCAGTACTCAGGCAAGTCTTCTCCAAACACACACCTCACATGTTCCTGCAGCTTCCCCTTTTTCCTTTTATAACAACTTGGGTTCGTTTTTTTATTTTCAGGGTCAGCGAGCACTGACAGCAAGAACGTGGGATTCTCGGCGACCACGAGCAGCGCCGGAAAGAGCCAATTCTCGGAGATCGCGAGCGGCAGCATCGACAGCAGCGAAGGCTCTCTTCCTCTTCCTTCTCCTGATGGCCAGATTCTGGAAAGGCCGAACCTGAAGGTGTTCAGCTTCGGAGACCTGAAATCCGCCACCAAGAGTTTCAAGTCCGACACATTGCTCGGCGAAGGTGGCTTTGGAAGAGTTTACAAGGGATGGTTGGACGAGAAGACCCTCTCCCCGGTCAAAGCTGGCTCCGGAATGGTCGTTGCCATCAAAAAATTGAACCCCGAAAGCACGCAAGGCTTCCAAGAGTGGCAGGTAATAATAATAATAATAACTTTGTTTTCATCATCTCTTTCATTTCCTTTCTTTCTTCAACAATAAATATTCCAAGCACTTTATACTATTTTAGAAACCCCAGTACTCAATTCTATAGATATTTGTAAAATACGGGATTTCCAATCCTATGAATATTTTTTCATCACATCGACTCAAATTTATGATACATGTGTGTTGGATGTAATCTATGTATCTGAGCCTGTGCCCAACATATGTGTTAGAAATTATACCTTAGAATAGATGTAAAGCTAAATAAATTGTTTGTGTCCCAAGAACAGAGGATGTGTTAGTTGTAAGAGGTGTGAATCCACTGTTATCGGTGGAAATTACTCCAATGTTTCGCCTTTGATTCAAACTTTTCTAAGCTTCTTTCATTTACTTTTCCTACTTAACGCACTATTTTTTACATCTAAATTAATAAAATAATGAATAAATAATTTGTACATCGATCTTCTAAAGATTACAATCTGGTTATAAATTATTATTATATGTATCATAAATTTATTGATTTTTATAAATTATATCTCAAAAGTTATACATTTTAATTGATTAAAAGTGAAAACGTTTCTTGAAAGTTTATGGATATATTTTAATTAAATTCTTATTTTTTTTCCTTATCGGTAGTACTTTTTTATCTTTTTTTTTTTTTTAATTGAAGTTTATCTAGTTAATAATTAACTGGGTTACCATTATTCATTAATTAATATTGCACTGTTAGTGATGCCGTGTTCTTACATCATTATCTGTGGGTCTTTCTGTTTTTTCTATGCCAAATTGGGTAGTACTTTATTTTTTAATTTTGTTTGTGGTTGAAGAAGAATTGAGAAAAATTAAGAAGAATTTCCCATTCAAGTTTTTCTAGTTAGTAATTAGTGCTGTTCAATATTGTACAGTTAGTAATGCTATGTCCTTACATCATTATCTGCTGGTCTGTGTTTTTTTTTTGTTGACTGAAGACTTAGTTTTGAAGGTAATTTTGAATTGGAGTGTTAATTAGTATGGTGGCAGTGGTGATGATGCTGATCTTGATTCTGCAATGTGGAGTCACAGCTGTGGGTGATGCTGGGGCTTGATATTCCAAAAAAGAAATAGTATTAAATATTAAACAATCGAGTCTGCAAGAATGTGGTTGGAAATTTTGTTGTGGGGCCCACATACATGACCTGTTTTTCTTCCATTCATTGGATATCCACGAGTGAAGATGGGTTATTAAAATACGGTGCCTTAAATTCCACACTATTGAATGCTTGACTCATGATATGATATACTATTCAAAACGGGCGTTTACCTTTCACTTTAAAAATTTGGGATCGTTTTGGCTGTTTGTGCTAGCTATTTTTCCCTTGACTTTTCCCTTCAAATAAGGGGAAAAAAATTATTCATGTTCCGTGCATCATGTTTGAAAAATTATGATGCCATGCCATCACATTACCATTTCGCAAAGGGAACTATTTTTTTTAAGTTCTTAATTCTTATACGCGTGGTAATCCAGCCTAACAATTTCTTATGGAAACTAGTTAATAATAGTATGTTTTCTCGGAGATGTGAATTGAGATTTATGTTGAAGATTTTTTTGTCTGGATTAGACAATGCTAATGAATCTGAAATTAGATTACTCGTTCTGTTCTAAAGGGCATACAAAATTAGATGAACTCGTTCTGTTACAAAATCATAACAAGGCATTCTATCATGTGATTTCAGTTGGCATATTGCATTTAAATTTATAGTGTAACTGCTATCAAAACAACATGGTACCTTCCATGTGATAAATTCAGTATAGCTATTTGATTATCTAACATGTTTTTTCTGTTGATTGGAAAATGCAGTCAGAAGTGAACTTTTTAGGAAGGCTTTCTCACCCAAACCTAGTCAAGTTGTTGGGTTATTGTTGGGACGATGATGAGCTTCTTCTAGTGTATGAATTCTTGCCAAAGGGAAGCTTGGAGAATCATCTATTCAGAAGTATGTAAATTAAAGACCATTAAAATGAGTATAAGAAAACTCATCCTCATGAATTTGAGTTTAATTCATTCTCTTTGTCATTTGCCTGAGCAGGAAATCCTAACATAGAACCACTTTCTTGGAACACCCGGTTTAAAATAGCAATCGGTGCAGCTCGGGGACTAGCTTTCTTGCACGCCTCCGAAAAACAAGTCATATACAGAGATTTCAAGGCCTCAAATATACTTCTCGATGTGGTCAGTTATTTTTTCTTAGTTGATTTTCTTATGTTGTTTGTTAGTCTACCTTTTCCCTTTTTCCTTAGAGATGGAAGCTAAAGCAAATGTAGTATCTAGTAGGGATGACTATGTTGGACCCCATTATTGTTGAAAAGGTTCACTTAATCTGTTAATTGAATATCACCTGAAAAGTGCAATGTCTCTTTTTTTAGTGCTGTCAACATAGACCCGAATACTGGATGACTAGTTGAAGAATATTATTACATGATGTTATGTGTGCATAATAATATTTTTAAAGTAAGAATTGATATTTATTGATTGCTAAATTCCTCAGATCATTTAGATAACCAATTGTTTTGTGTCCTACAGAATTTCAATGCAAAAATATCAGATTTTGGCTTGGCAAAATTGGGGCCTTCTGGAGGACAATCACATGTAACTACCAGGGTCATGGGCACGTATGGTTATGCTGCTCCAGAATACATAGCAACAGGTAACTATATCTTCACATAATTGACAATTAAAGCAACTTTAAATGTAGTTTTTGACTTTCTTGATGACACAAGACATAATAGGAGCCAAGTATTACATGCTATGCTATGTAAGAAGGAAATAGAAGTAAAGTGTAGGAAAAAATGAACGGTTTATTTGGTTAAAGAAAACATTTTTTGTTTTTATTTTCTATTTTCATATCTAATTACTAAAACTGAACTTGACTTTTTTATTTCAAAGACTTGTTGTACAGGAAAAAAAACTGTGCTGTTGTTCTCATTATTTCTGAAAACTAGAAATAAAGTGAAAATAAGACATCATACTGAACATTTTTGTAGTTATCAGTAAAAACAAGAAATGGAAACAGACAAAGTTTCCTTAAACCAAACACACCTTAAAATTCTAAAGCAATCAATGGTTTGTGGAAGATGAAGTATGGGAAGGTGGACTAAAAATATGGAATAATGTAGTCTAATGCTTTAACCAACCATAGACTAACATGGCTTTGAATTGTATCAATATTTCAACAGGTCACTTGTATGTGAAGAGTGATGTATACGGATTCGGCGTAGTGCTTCTTGAAATACTGACAGGCATGCGGGCACTTGACACAAAACGGCCAACAGGGCAGCAGAACCTAGTTGAATGGACCAAACCTCTTCTCTCTTCCAAAAAAAAGTTGAAAACAATAATGGATGCTAAGATAGTGGGTCAATATTCACCCAAGGCAGCGTTTCAAGCAGCACAACTTACTCTCAAATGCCTAGAACATGACCCCAAACAACGTCCTTCTATGAAAGAAGTGCTTGAAGGATTGGAAGCCATTGAAGCTATCCATGAAAAATCCAAGGAATCCAAAACTCGCAATTCTTATCAACCTCCTCGGCAGAGAGTTGTGAGAGTATAAATAAATTTGTATTACCACTAAAATCTGAGATTGAATAGCAAAATTGAATAGGGTGTTGGATCAGTCACCTAATAGATGTGATTTGTTTTTTCTTGTGCTGCTAGGAATGGGGGATTTTTACAAAGCTTTTTACATGTATGATTTTTTTGTTGAATTATTCACATTTTTATAAAGTGGGAAAATATTTTGTACGCACGATAAGGGAATATAGTTTTAATGCTAATTTGTCAATTTTTTTTTTAACTTTTTTTTCTTCCATCAATAGAAAGTTGATCGGCACAAGTTAGTAATATTGTTAATACTAGAATAGTTAAGAGTCATATGAGCATTATCATATATCATAATATGAGAAGAAATTAATTTATATCGGTGTAATTTTAAAAATTATTATATTATTTTTATAATTTGATATAGAATGTCATTTTCATTGATTAAACCATTAAATTATATTTATGTATTATTAAGATCGTTTGTGTCAATTTTTGTCAAAATTGAACAAGAAGGTAATCAAATGGTTCATAGTTTAGTAAATTTTGAAAATGTTTATATTAAGTTGATTTTAATTTATATGACAGAAATAACAAATGATTTTTGATTAATATGAAATTTTGCATATGTGAGAACAATATCATATGTGAGAACATGTAGATGGTTTAGTTAAAATATTTAAAATTTTAAATTAAAATCTAATATATCATCAAATCTCTAAAAAATTAATCAAACACAACAAACAAATCTATAAAGATTTCAATTACCACTTTCTAAAACATTTCATTTAACCCATGACCACCATTATGATTGGCATTGCCACCATCATGACTACCGCTATAGCTGTCACCATAATCGTCGTCACCATCACCATCATTATCAACTGTCACCACCACTGTTGTCAACCACCATCTCTGATGCCATGACCTTGGTCACCATTGTTGTCAGCACCATGATGTACCACCATTACAAATCACATCCTAAAATATCTCAATTATCATTAATTCATCATCATCACTATAATTGTCACCACCTCTGCTGTCTAGACTGTCATCGGCATCGTTGCCGCCGCCACCACTATCCTCAATGGTGGTGGCAACGACAACAGTCTTGTTCACGGAGGTGGTGGCGATGATGATGATGGTGGTGACAATTGATGACAGTAGTGATGGCAACGACATTGGTACATCATGGTGGTGGCAACGATGGCGACAAAGGTGATGGCAGTTGACGATAGTGGTGGTCCAATGATCTTAACTAGGTTGACACCATCAAACATATTGATCTCACACAACAGACACCCAATTTATTAAAAAAAGGAAAAAAACAAAGGAGAACAAAAAATGGGTGGACAACTAAACCCACAATCAACAAAACCTATAGCTAGGTAAACCAAGTTTTTTTCCCTAAAGAAGAAATCTTTAATACAACAAGACAACGGATCACGCAATGTGAAACCAATTTCTTGAATACCAATATTTGCCAATTCATTTGTACAACAATTACCTTCTTCGAAGATATGAGAGACTACAAAGTTCATGGAATGAGTAAGAGATACGTAGTTCAACCAATAATTTCGATGTTGCCAAAGGACAACAATGGGTTTTTAAAAAACTAAAATGACTAAAGAGTTACACTCCAACCACACATGCACAACCCTTCCAAAAAGCATTCTTAATTGCCTTGATAGTGCCCATAGTCTCTACCGAAAGAGAAAGAGACTTTCATGTGAAGAGAAAAACAATCCATGAAACTGCTTCTAAAGTCCCTGGAAATCTCACTGCACACAATAAGATTAGGTATCCCTCCAACAACACATATATCATACACTTTATCAATACCTATTATTTTTTATCTCTGTTTTTATATCACATCATATTATCTATTATACTTACACTTTTATCTTTTCTCTCCTTTTGTCTCTAGTTAATTAAAGGCCGGTATCCACCAAAGTTTTCCAATTAAGATTATTTTTCATTAGTGTACCTGAAAAATCTAAAAAATATGGAAATTCATTAAACCCCGTCAACTACTAACACGTCCAAGGATTGTTAATTAAGGGTCAACTCTAACAAAATCAACTAGCTAAACCACAACTGTCGGATTGGCTAGAATAAATGACTAACAAGAGAAACAAATACGATGGAAAAAAAAGTTGTATACGGTATTATCATAAGAACAATTATGAACTTGTTGTTGATAAAACATAAGGTTTAGGTATCTTTTTCTTTCTACAAAATAATAGTTAATTTTGATTTTAGTTTTTTTTTTCTATTTTTTGTCTAATTGTGTTAAAACACGTTTTGATTATTGACATTAATTTATCTTGGTAAGTAATATTGTGGTCTAATGAGGTTATGATACAATTTTTTTTACTGAAAGATCATGATACATGTTAGTACTTCTTTATGATCACATCACTAAAAATGAAATGGAATTAATATAGGATTTTTTTTTTGTTTGACAGAAGAACTAGTATAGGATATTACAAACACATTTCAAGATCAAATCAAAATAATTATAAAATATTTTATATTTTTTTATATGCAATCTATAATTTTCTTCCATTTGTTTTTTTCTTTTGTTTATTCGATTACATATATGTCACATAATTATAAGTCACATTAGTTCTTTTTTGTGAGATTGAGAAAAATAAATATAATAACATATAATTATATATGAATGATTAAAATTTAATGTCTCGTGATCTATTAAAAAAAATTAATGTCACATGATCACTTAAAAAATTACTAAATTTTTTAAACTAATCTTCATGTTTAATATTTAACCATTCATATTAAAATTTAATAATCAATATTTAGTCTTCTTTATGATTTGATTTTTTCTTCTCAATTCTCAACTTGCTGCCCAAGTGTTCTATTGTGCAAAGCAATGTAGTGTGGCCATTGCCATTATGAGAATTGAGAACTATACTTGTGTACTTTTTTTTCTTTTCCTCTAAATTTTTGCATTTTTTTATACAAATATGTCGTGTATATTTGTAGAATTTTGTGCTACTTTACTACAAGCATTCATTTATCTAAATTTTCTCTAATTTGGTTTTATTTTATTGGTTAAAATGTTATAAGTTTATGATAAATGAACAAATTTTGTATTAATAATTATTTTTTTCATCGAATTCTTAATAAATAAATAATTATATTTTTGGTTATTGACATTTTTAGTTTTTGATAAATTAACGAATTTGTATTTATTTTCAGATAATTTTGTTATATTTTATTAATTTCTTTTAAAAGAATAATAACAAATGATTTTTTAAAAAAAGTAAATACAAAATTATTTTATCAAAACTAAAAAAATATCAAAGATAAAAAAATAAATTTATTAATTTATTATTTTGTTAAGAATTCAATGATTTTTTAATAAAAAAAAACAAACATAAAATTTGGATATTTATAACATATTTTAGTCTATTTTATTTAAGTTTACCGATATCCACTAGCAACAGTTTAACAGCTATATTTTCGCGGTCAATTTGGTTAGTCAACTGGCGACGAAAAACAGAGGCTCCTGGCATGGGTGTCTGCTTCTCCTCTGGCCAGACTGGCCCGACGCCGCATTCCTCCTCCCTCAACCGCCACCGCTATTTAGGAAAGTCTTTATCTTCTGCTATGTTTTCAGGTTCTACAACCACTGGCAGTAAGAACGTGGGGTTCTCCGCAACCACGAGCAGCACTGATAAGAGTCAGTTTTCGATGATTGCAAGTGGAAGCATCCACGGCCAAGAAGGGTCTCTTCCTCGTCCTCTTTTTTTCCCTAATCGTCGAATTTTGAAATGGACAGACTTGAAAGTGTTCAGTTTTCGGGAGCTGAAATCTGCCACAAGGAATTTCAGGCCTGACAGATTGCTTGGTGAAGGTGGGTTTGGACCAGTTTACAAGGGATGGTTAGATGAGAACATCCTCTCCCCTGCCAAACCAGGTTCCGGAATGGTCGTTGCCATCAAAAAGTTGAACCCCGAAGGCACGCAAGGCTTCCAAGAGTGGCAGGTCACTTTAATTTCATCTTTTTCATTTACTTTTTTGAGAAAGTAGCCTATGCACTAATTATCAATTCATCACAATACTCTCATCCAATCACAAACCATGCTAAATTTTTGTTAGCTTCCTTTCACAATAACTAACTTACAAATCATATAAACCGTTGTAAATTCTACTTTAGGAAAGAAGGGGAGATAATGAAATGGAATGGAATAAAGTGTGGTATGGAATATAGTGAGTAGAGAGGAAAAAAAGTTTTAAAAAATGGTCCGCCATCTTGAGTTGGTCCACAACATCTTTTTTAAGTGTTCGTGATCGCAACACAATCATAATTGGGATCAAACTGGTCGCATTTGTCTACAATTTGCTGCTATATCAACAAATACAACAAAACGGCAACGTGATCCATATTTGAAACCTTAGATTTGAATTAAAGCTGTTTGTTAGGTAAGAAAAATGATGTGGGATTCATATTGAAATTCAAAAATTTCTACACGATTCCATACAATCAAACACATGCACACTACAGTTCCGCACGATTGTCTTTCTTTCTTCTATTTTTCACAGTAACCAAACATGTTCTTTTGTTGATTCGAAAATGCAGTCAGAACTAAACTTAATGGGAAGGCTTTCTCACTCCAACCTGGTCAAGTTATTGGGTTACTGTTGGGACGATGATGAGTTTCTTCTTGTGTATGAGTTCATGACAAAGGGAAGCTTGGAGAACCATCTATTCAGAAGTATGGATTGAACACTATCAAAACAATTAAAAGAAAACTACTCATGGATTTGAGTTAATTCATTTTCTTTGACGTGTTTCTGAGCAGGAAATTGTAGCTTACGATCACTTTCTTGGAACACCCGGCTTAAAATTGCCATTGATGTGGCTCGGGGATTAACTTTCTTGCACGCTTCTGAAAACCAAGTCATACACAGAGATTTGAAGCCCTCAAATATACTACTCGATAGGGTTAGTTATTTTATGCTAGTTGATTATTTACGAGGTTTGTTAGTCTACCTATTCCCTTATTTCAGGAGATGGAAGCTAAAGCAAAATGTAGTATCAAGTTGGGATGAATAGACAGTGTATGAATTTGGACCCCGTTATTTGTTTTACGAAACAAACTCATTGAAAAAGCATGAAAACTCGAGTCTGTTAAAAGAATATCACCTGAAAGTACAATGTCTCTTTTTTTAGTGCTGTCAACATCTACCCGAATACTGGATGACTAGTTGAAGAATATTATTACATGATGTTATGTGTGCATAATAATATTTTTAAAGTAAGAATTGATATTTATTTATTGCTAAATTCCTCAGATCATTTAGATAACCAATTGTTGTGTCCCACAGAATTTCAATGCAAAAATATCAGATTTTGGCGTAGCAAAATTGGGGCCTTCTGGAGGACAATCACATGTAACTACCAGGGTCATGGGCACGTATGGTTATGCTGCTCCAGAATACATAGCAACAGGTAACTATATCTTCACATAATTGACAATTAAAGCAACTTTAAATGTATGTTTTGACTTTCTTAATGACTCACAAGACATAATAGGAGCCAAGTTTTACATGCTATGCTATGTAAGAAGGAAATAGAAGTAAAGTGTAGGAAAAAATGAACCGTTTATTTGATTAAAGAAAACATTTTTTGTTTTTATTTTCTATTTTCATATCTAATTACTAAAACCGCACTTGACTTTTTGATTTCAAAGACTTGTTGTACAGGGAAAAAAAACTGTGCTGTTGTTCTCATTATTTCTGAAAACTAGAAATAAAGTAAAAATAAGAAGACATCATACTGAACATTTTTGTAGTTATCAGTAAAAGCAAGAAATGGAAGCAGACAAAGTTTCCTTAAACCAAACAGACCTTAAAATTCTAAAGTAATCAATGGTTTGTGGAAGATGAAGTATGGGAAGGTGGACTAAAAATATGGAATAATGTAGTCTAATGCTTTAACCAACCATAGACTAACATGGCTTTGAATTGTATCAATATTTCAACAGGTCACTTGTATGTGAAGAGTGATGTCTACGGATTCGGCGTAGTGCTTCTCGAAATACTAACAGGCATGCGGGCACTTGACACAAAACGGCCAACAGGGCAGCAGAACCTAGTTGAATGGACCAAACCTCTTCTCTCTTCCGAACAAAAGTTGAAAACAATAATGGATGCTAAGATAGTGGGTCAATATTCACCCAAGGCAGCGTTTCAAGCAGCACAACTTACTCTCAAATGCCTAGAACATGACCACAAACAACGTCCTTCCATGGAAGAAGTGCTAGACGGATTGAACGCCATTGAAGCTATCCATGAAAAATCCAAGGAATCCAAAACCCGCAATTCTTATCAACTGCCTCGGGAGAGAGTTGTGAGAGTATAAATAAATTTGTATACAAAAAAGGCCACTAGAAAGTGAGATTGAATAGCAATATGGTCCATTGAATAGGGTGTTGAATCAGTCACCTAATAGATGTGTTTTTCGTTTGGAAGGGGAAAATTTTACCAGGCTTTTTACATGTATGATTTTTTTTTTTTTGAATTATTTACATTTTTATAAAGTAGGAAAATATTTTTTACTTGCCACAGGGGAACATAGTTTTGATGCTAATATGTCATTTTTTTTTCAAGACTTCTTTTTCTTTCTTCATTGAAAAGTTGACTGACTCAAGTATATCTTTAATAGTATAATAGTTAAGAGTCATGTAACCATTGTTATATATTATACAAGTTATTTTTTTTAATATATTTTATGATCCCTAGAAATTAAATAAATTACTAAACTCACACAATCCTACTTAACAAACTAAGCTAGACCCGCTTAGTATTTTTTTAATATATAAAGCTAAGCGTTTGAACAATATCATAATATGTCGAATGGTTCCAACTAAGTTGATACCACCGAACAGATTGATCTCACGCGACAAACACTCAATTTACTAAAAAAGGGAACAAAAACAAAGGAGAACAAAAAGTAGGGGTCTGATGAACATTTTTTATTGTTAGAGCCTAATATCTAGGCTAGCCAGGAACCATGAGTCTGATGGCTTGGAAATGTCGGAGTCTGGGCAACCCCCGGACAGTTCTTTCTGTGTATGACCTTGTCCAGTCTTTTAGTCTTGATATTTATCTTTGTTTCTAAAACTATTGTTTTTTCCCGTCACAACGATGGAATAAAATCATCTTTGAATTATGATTACAACTTTTCTGTAAATATTTTTGGTAGAAGCGACACTTTAGCCTTGCTATGGAAGCAACCATTTGATTATACCCTCATAAACTACCCTCAAAACTTCATCAATGTTAGGGTCTATGTGATTGGTAGTCCTAGTTGGCACTTTACTGGTTATTACAGTTATCTTGACAGAACTCGTTAGAGGAACTTTTGGAACCTTTAGGAACCCTCTCGTGTGACAACACTCTCCCATGGTGTATCATGGGTGACTTCAACGACTTGCTTTCTCTTGATGAAAAGAAAGGTCTCAACCCTCACCCAAATTTTCTTATAACTGGATTTAGAGAAGCAGTGCACGACTATAATCTGGTTGATATCCCCTTTACTAGTTATCCCTACACTTGGACAAAAAGTAAAGGCTCCCCCGACAAAATTCTTGAAATGCTTGATCATGCAATGACAACATCAATCTAGCTAGACAACTTCTCTAACGGTTGTCTCAAATCTTATTTGTTGCAAATCAGATCTCTATTCAGGATAAAAGTAGAAGAAAATATAAAAAAATTAGAAATTAAAAGTTATGTTTAATAATAATATCATGATTTTTTAAAACGTTATAATCTAACTTTTAATTTTTTATATTTTTTGATTTTTATTCTTAATATATTTATTTATTTATCTTGTTATTTTTTTAAATAAATCATGATATTATTATTTTTCTATCATTTTATATTTTTTAATTACTTCAAAAATTAATTTTATCGAATATTTTTAATTTAATAAACTAATTTTTTAACTTTCAACTAATAACTTGTAGTTTCTAACTAATTTTCAACTAGTTTTATCCAAATAACCTAAATAATTTATCCAAACATTTAATTAAAAAAAACACCAACTTGGTGGGTCAACCAAACACCAACATCTAATAATTCTTTCACTGTTAGATTTGACTTCAGATGCGGTTTTGTTAGTATTATTAATATTAATCAATATTAATATTATCAAACGAACAACTCCACATTGAACAAATTTATGTTATTCCTTTTCAGTTTTCACCAAATAAGATCCACCGTGAGCAAATTGGTCTCAAAATCTCTCGGCTTTTGCTTCAATTCAGACCACACGTAAATGACACAGAGGCATTGTTGTAAAAGCCGAGTCGACGCGGTAGGTCGGACCGATCCAACGGAATCCGATAACATAATCGGACCAGTTTACCAGTTTAGTTATTAAACCGATTATGGAATCCGGTTTGACTCCAAAAAAACTGGCCGATTTTGTACTAATCCGATTACTGTCGGTTTTTGAAACCTGGACTGGATTTTTTTTTTAAAAAACGACCAAAACGGCCTCGTTTTGTTCCTCCCTAATTTTACTTTAGTCCAGTTATTCTTCTCCTTCTCACGCAACGCAGTCCACAACGGCGCCTTCTCCTTCTCCTACGCCTTCTCAGTTCTCCTTCTCACGATCCCCTCACGGCGCCCTGTCCTTCACGGCCACCAGCCCACTACGCGATCTTCGTCGCCGCAGTCGCGCCACCGCCGGAAGGTCGTCGGGCTCTTTTCTACCTGCCGTTTCCGCTCGTCCCATTCCCGCGGTGCCTTAACTCCCAAAAGACCTCTCTTTCAAACTCCTCCCACCTTGCATTTCAAAAATCACTGGTTCGTTCTCCCAACTTCACAGCTTCTTCTTCTTCTTCATTTTCTTTCTTTCTTTCGGATTTGAATTTTTTAAATAATAAAAAAAAAACTTATTTTCTTTTATTGTTGTCTGGTATTTGCTACTGTTTCTTTCGGACCATAGTGGGTTGTAAATAATGGACCAAAATGGATTGGGGTTCTTCCCTCTCTCAGAATTACTTCATTATGTTAATTAATTGGACTGGTTTATATTTATTCCTTACACAGATCATTAAAATGTCTTGAATTGAAACTACCTACCTGTCTTCAATTTAAGTTTGGTTGCATTTTTCATTGGACTACATCTATCCACTCTATGTTGCCAATTTGACTACATAGAAGCCTCAGTATTGCAGTTGGCATGCTAAAGTTCATCCTGTTAATAAATTCCTCTGTAGCTTAGCATGAAAGTGCTTATGCATATTTGAGCCTATCTAGTGTTGCATTTCTCTTCTGCATTTAATTTTGCTTGCTGGTTGTAATGCCCATGTGTGGATTGATAAACCGAACCTTTTACTGGCAAACATAGCAGCGTTTATACTATATAGAAAAAGCAAAATTCTGTATCTGCATAAATACATATGTTGTTCAGTGTTATCAACTTTAATACTTCAATTGTTATTTTGGATTTTGGAGTAAGAATGAATTTTTTTAATCAAATAATTTTAGTTATATTTATATACTTATAATTTTGAATTTTTTAATATATACCGGACCAATTACTGGCCCACCGATCCACTACTTCGACCGGGTCAATGACCGGGCTGGATTTGATAACTTTGCACAGAGGGGACAATAATTTTTATTTTTTGTTATTTCTTTTTTAATTTTAGGTGAGGAATTTTCCATTGTTCTCCTTCACGTTTATAAACATTATTTCAAATGTTTTCTTGTCTGTTGATGGGTTTTTCATTTCCTCCATTTAATTTCTATACTCTATAGCATGCTATGATCTGTTTCCTTTGCATATTCTTATTGGGCTGTTTCTGTTTTGATCTATGATATCAATTATTGGGTCACTAGGAGTTGCTTAAGACAGATTTCTAGAGCCTGTGGGATTGATTTTTGTCTTTGGAACAACTTGGAGTTGATTTTATTGCGCCTGTCAAGTGTTCGAAGGAATGCATGAATGAAACTAAAAAGTGATTTTCTTTAATAGTCTGGTTGTAGACTGCAGATTTTTTTTAATAGCCTTTTATAGGTTTTTATTAGTGTACAGTGTACTGGTACAGGTTTAAAAGGTTTTTACTTTATCTTTATAGTTTCTTAGGGTGATTGGTTGTAAACCAACAATGTTGGAAGCAATGTGATTGCTAGTTTTGTCGTTGTAATGACCTGGATTGCCTCCTTAAAAACACTGCCAAACTTGTCATGTACTACTTTGCCTGTTTGCCAATGATTCTAAACACAGGAGTTCTGAATTTTTATTGGCTGACAGTAGTTTCCGCCTTTGAAAGTTAACATATATGATTATTGTTAGGTGTTACCTTGTACACAGTTTTTAAGCAGCAGTATATATTTTCTGCTTTCTATAATGCATGAAACTCCTTAGAATTTTGATTTTTCTATAGCAGCAATTTTGCAAACTGATGGAGGAACAGGTAGCTGAGAGTCCCAGCTCTTATAGTTCCATCCAGTTTTGGAGTATTGACGCTTAAACCCTCAACAGAAGATGATATCATTTGTTGATGGGGAAGCATTACCGTTGATTTGCTGAATATAAATAGTAGCAGTGAAGCACCATTTTCATTTAGTGCCTGAACTATGCCATTTATGATACCCTTTTTTTTATAGTTTTGTTTGGTCTGTTTTAACAAATTCATGAATTGAATCAATATGGTCTTAATTTCTTCTTACAATTAGATCAGACATGAGACAACTAATCATATAAGCTTAATTTGTTGTTGGAGTATTTACTGTACTGTGTGACGTTCTTGTTTAACAATGCAGATTTAATACTTCAGAGGTTTTTGTTGAGGATGTATATTGATGTTCAACTATTGTTGCTTTAACTCTTCCTAGTGCTAACTTTTAATGAAAATTTCTTCTTAAACAGGTTAATATTAGACTCTTCAAGTCTCATAACTGAACAGTTCAATGCAGAAAACTTCTGGAAATATTATAGGCCATTTTCTTGGAGGTTTATATTATTATCTAAGAAGATGCATGTTTGCCATTTTATCTGTGGGTCCTGTGCCAAGGCATATTGCTTTCATCATGGATGGGAATCGAAGGTATGCAAAGAAGAGAAACATGGAAGAAGGTGATGGCCATAAGGCTGGATTTACTGCTCTCATGTCCATTCTTAGATACTGTTATGAATTGGGAGTGAAGTATGTCACTATCTATGCATTCAGCATTGATAACTTCAAAAGGAAGCCTAAGGAGGTTCAGTCCTTGATGGAATTGATGCGGGAAAAAATTGAAGAGTTGCTTCAACAAGAAAGTCTTATCAATGAATACGGTGTTAGATTACATTTCATTGGAGACTTGCAACTATTGACTGAGCCTGTCAGAGCTTCTGTAGAAAAAGCAATGAGAGTTACTGCTCTCAACAACCAGAGAGTTCTTTTGATTTGCATAGCCTATACTTCTCGTCACGAGATTGTGCATGCCGTTCAAGAATGCTGCAAGGAAAAATGGAATGAAGTTCAAGCATCAAAAGAAGCAAAGCTTACAAATGGTGCATTTGCAAGAATTGATCAGGGCCTGAAAGGAAATGGTTTTGATTTGCTTTTTCAAGATTCATGTAAAGACTATCAAAATGTAACCAAAGCTTGTAGCAGTGTACCTAAAGGAGTGCAAGGTGCTGGAGAGAAAGATGGCATGTTGGAGCATACCGTTGAGAAACATAGCGGAAACGACAGTGAAGCTGAAATCACATTATGCAATGAACTGGTTGAAATGACTGAAGAGAGGAAATATAAGCAGGGTGATGTTCCTTTAATAAAACTGGTGGATATTGAGAAGCACATGTACATGGCAGTGGCACCTGACCCAGACATCTTGATCCGAACTTCTGGAGAGGCTCGACTCAGCAATTTTCTTCTTTGGCAGACTAGTACCTGCCCTTTGTATGCACCAACTGCACTTTGGCCTGAAATAGGCCTAAGACACTTGGTCTGGGCAGTATTGAATTTTCAGAGACACCATTTTTATTTGGAAAAGAAAAAGAAACAGTTTTAATTGTATCCTTATTGGCCAAATTTTGAGTGTAGTTCATCTGATGGCAATTTCTTTTTCTTTTTTTAAAAAAGACTAATTTTTGCTTCTTCTTTTTTTATAATAAGAGTTGTTGAAATCATAAGAGTTTAAGTTGCAGAGAGGGTTAAGAAAAAAAAAAATTGGATAATAGAATGTAATATTGATATGTGCAGTGCAATGATCTCTTATCAGATAGAATGCACCAGAACTTATTTATTTCAAGAAATACGAAAGTTATACTTGATCATTTAAAATATTTTAAGATACAATATTAAATTATGACTTTTTAAAATATTTTATTAAAAGTATTACATATTTTATACTACTTCATAGGCTCACGTCGGACACCCAAGACTAGACATGACAATAAAAATCAACCAATGTGTACTCCTCTTATCCCGCCCTGATTTTGACTAGGGTTAGGGTTGGATTTTTCCGACTTAGAGAAACATGATCAGGTTCGGATTTGGGTATGTCACATTCCACTCCGCCTTCATCCTACTACATATATTTTTATAATTATTAATAATATAATCATATATTTCTATATAATTTTATTATTATAGATTATATGTAATTGTTAATTATATAATTATTTTCATATTTTATTATTTATCAATATTAAAATATAAAATAATTATTTGAAATAGTTAAATAAATAATATTATAATTATATTACTAATTATAATAAATAAAAATTATATTTAGCTAAAATATAATATAATTCTTAAATATATTTATGTTATTTATTTATTATTACATTATATATAATAATTGATTAAAATATAATTAATAACTTAATTTATGATTTATTTGAAGTATATGAACAAATAATTTAAAAAAAAAAAACTGTAAGATAGGTTCAAGGATTTCTTCAAACTCATAAAATAAAATGGAGATGGAATTGAATTTTATTTTTTCATCCGCCTTTGGGGACATTGGCTTTCCACTTGACAGGAGTTTGAGCGTATAAACAGTTGAGAGGTTAACTCTGACACTGGTTTGGACAGTTTTGGACATTCATTTGCACCATTTTTACTTGGAAAAGAAAAGGGTTAAAAAGAGTTTAGTTGCAAGATTATCAGCCAAAGTCACAGCGTAAATCATGCAATGATGTATTGCATCATTTTAGACCATTTTATGGTTTTAATTTTTCTTTTCATATTAGTCTTGCAGTTGTTCGTTTTAAAACCCGTGCACAAAGGCACCCGCACATGAGACAAAGTTGGTCACTTGACGGGAATTGGTGGACTGTCCATATTACATGGAAATTCTATGTCATTTCTTATTTACGATTAACTCTTTTTCTGTGTATAAATAGCATATGCACCCGCTGAGTTTGATAATTATGTTGCAAAGATGTTCCACTTCTCATGATGTGAATGGAAGAATTTGTCTTGAGGAACAAAATCTATTTTGATGATTTTTTACACTTCAAAAAAAATTTAATCTTTGACTACTGGATGAAAGCTTTCGACTCTCAATTGGTGCAAATTAAAATTATAATATTCACACTCATAGTATAAGGCATTTTTATATTATTATTTAATTAAAATTATTATATAAGATTAATTTATTGATTTTTATAATAATTATTTTAAAAATTATATTTTTCTTATTAATATATAATTTTTTTTATAGTGATAATATATAAAAATTAAACTATTTTTACTGCTGTTTTTATTTCGGCTACTTTACCAACCATTTGAAGCTTGTGTGTTTTTAATTTTATCTGAATCTGACACAAACGAGTAATTTACACGCTCTGGCCACATCATTGTTCTTATTATGATTTATGAACTCAAGTTTGCATTGGATGTGAAAGTATGCAAAAGCAAAACAAACAAACACTCGGGTCTATTCAGATTACTGTTGTCACCCCTCTTATATGTGAAATTAAACTTGGTCAAAATTGGCATTCGGCAGCATTTCCCCCCATAAAAATGTAGAAAAGTGTCATCCAGAAGATCATCCAATTTTTAGGTTGTAGTTTTCACACCATTCGTCTAAAAGGTAGATAATATTAATTAATATGTCTTGAAAGGATTTTGTACCCTCCCCTTTTAATAGAAATTGTAATTTACTCTCTTTAAAATAGCGGTGATAATTGCATCTATTTACTCATTAACTATCATAAATCAAACCAATTTGACTAATTATAAGAATAAAACTTAATGGAATAGACGGATTGGATCAACAATTATTATTAATGATTAACAAATCGGTTTTTAAAGCAATGTGTAAAATATTGATCAATGATGTGCTTTAATTTGGTGATATTCTGAAAGGCAAGAGTCTCACATTTTTTTAGTTATACATTGTCTTAAATATAAATAATTAAATAATTGAAAGACTTAAATAATCTTTGGTCTATGAGGTAGAATGTTTTATTTATTTTAAATATTTTTTTTAATTTTAATTCTTTAAAGATTTTATTTTTATTTTAGTTTTTGTTATCAAATAACAACTATCTGTTTGTTTGTCGATTTATCATATCATTAATGAGTTTGATAGGACAATTGTGTGTAATTCTTTTTTTTGAAATTTGTGTGTAATTTTTTTTTGAAATTTATGTATTTTGAAAATCATGTTTTTAAATCTTCATTTATTCAAAATAGTTTATGATGTCAAATTAGTTAATTATTAATTTAATATACATTTTACTAAAAACAAATTATATATAATTATTCTGTTAAATTTTTTGATGATATGATAAGTTAATAGACTATCAATACTATTGTTACTTCATAATATATATGAACTAAAAAAATCTTTAAAGGATTAAATTAAAATAATGATAATTAAAGGACTAGATAAAAAAAAATCCTATTTTATAGAGATAAGAAGGTTATTTAAGCTTGATTAAAATTACTTAGTTCATTCTCTAACAAATTGATTATTTTAGAGGAAGATCAAAGTTTCGTAATAGAATTTCCTTTCGTTAGTCAACACATTTGAATTATATATTATGTTAAGAGTGGGCAACTTTGAATTTTGTCATTGTTTTCTAATTCACAACTAAACTGGTTTGCACGGTTATACTCACTTTTGAAAATAACATCTGACCTTAATTCACATTTTTAAAAGTAGACGGGGACAGACTTTTAAATGCAAGTGTGACGAGGGGTAGTTGATCATAATTACGATTTTTTCTTCACGTACTACACGCTAACGTTTACCTAAGATAAATTTTAAGTGATAATAATACCAACCGTTAATTTTATTATTAATAATTGAGATTTATTATTTTATTTTTAAAGTGATTTTTTTGACTGATTTTAAGTGATTTAGTCACTTTAAAAAAGCAAATCCAAATTTTACATATATACAATAGTATTAGAAAAGTTTTCTCAATCGTGAAATAGGAATCAATTTCTCTCCTTAAAATACATGTATCAAAAAATATGTTTTATTCATGCCTTGTTTTTTTTTTCTTTTTTTATAATGTTTATTCATATTTTGTTAGTAAGTGTATTTGAAAAAAAGTTAAATATTTACTAAGGTTATGTTTGGATTAGTAGTAAATAGTAGAATGATGAGAGATTGAGTAAAAGGGAAAGTTGTTTCATATTTGGTTCGTAAAAACAAGGATGAAAAATAACACAAGATAGATCATGATTAATTTTATTTTATTGCCTAATCAAAATTTTCTTTCCTTCAATTTGGGTGCACTTGATGAAACAAAGCTTCTAACTTGTTTAAACCTTTGAGTTACTGGTAGCATGTAGAACATCAAATATAGTGTTAAGGAATTCTCACAAATTCCTAACATCATACTTCATTGGATTAACGAAGAGCAAATGCAGCATAGTACTTTTGTCGCTTTCTAGTTTCCTTCTAGAGACACAATTTTTCGGTCAAAGCCAGAGAGGATCTAATACAATGAAAACTACAGAAAAATGAACGACCTTAAATGACTTGGCTATATTGTTTTCATTGACTTCATCCTCAAGTCATCGACAGTTTTCATACCATAATGTGAACCAAGTTTTGTGCCACAGAAAAAGAAAGAGAAAAAAAAAGAGAAAAAAAAAGAGAGAAGAAACCAAGTCTTGTATATTGTATATAATGCAATGAGGTATCACCCTTTGCATTCTAATCACAACAACTAACCAACGTAGTTATGGCTTCCTCTCTACACAACTATGTTCTTGCTACCTTACTTTTGGCCATAATCCAATTCAAAACCACATCTGCAGGCTCCCATCACCACCTCCAACACCTCAAATCCCTTCACTTCTCTCTGTTTCAACACGAGATCATAAACAAAACCGGATACATCATAGTGGATGGTATAAAAGGAGGAGCAGGAGTGACTCAAACCACAACCCCTTTTGGCACCTTATTTGCCTTTCAGGACCCTTTGACTGTTGCAGCCAACAGATCCTCCAAACTAGTTGGGATTGCAGAAGGGACTACAGTAACATCTAGTCTCGACGGGCTTCGAAGCATTTCGATCGCCAAGCTAACCCTGCGTTTGAAGCACCACAAGGGCTCCCTTTCCATTGTTGGTGTCACAAACAATGTCAAACCCTCTGATCTTCCAGTGGTAGGAGGCACTGAAGATTTCATGTTTGTGCAAGGCTATATTAGTACTTCTCCAGTTGATCTCGAGGGTCTTACTGTTGTCTACAAGATTGAGTTTCATCTTTACTGGCCCCCATATGCAACTCAAGCCTCATGAACTGTGTTGCATGGGCGGAATTTAGGTATGTTGTGAATTTTAAGGTATCCCATGTTCATGAAGGTCCTGAACAAGAACAACCTAATAATTTTGTTTGGAAAATTACCACCTGTAGCGTTATTGTCTTTGTTTAAGTTTGTTCTTAGTCGTCAGTAATTTGTATTGTATTTCCAAGATGTTGATTCAAGTGGTTAATCTTCCATTTTCTTGTCTGTTTGTGCTATTATTATTATTTTAGTACTGAGATGGAATAATGATTTTAGTATCAACAACCTCATTATTATTACCGACTTTTAATTGTATAGACTTCAGAGTCTACGCAAGGGCATGGATTTCGCTACCAAGTTATTGGATCTATGAGGTGCTGGATGCTTAAATTGATCTCAATTTTGTAGTAACAATCAACAATAACAATTAGAACCGAAAATGCTAGAAGACAAAGGTTACCAATACCAACACACTATTTTAACGCAACTATTTAAATACACCCTTTATTATTTGGTGAAATTTGTGTATAACTCACTTAAATGATGTGAACCTCACTTTTTATTTACTAGTTTCCGCTCTTTTGTAGTTGAATGTGTTGTTAATATTACACATAGGAGAATGATGAGAGCAAAAACAATCCAAGTGACTCCAGCAGAAACAACTATGAAACACAGAAATGTCAAAGGAATGAATTCTCTTAAAAACGTACAAAAAGAATCAACTGGATATGAGATTCCCAAGAACTTGGAGTTCTTCAATCTTATCCAAGAACAAATAAAACCTACATATACAAAGGAGAAGGCAGAGTAGGGAACTGCTGGCAAAGCACTAATCACTTTAATGGGATATGAATAAATTTTGGAAGCTATAATAACTACAAAATTGTTATAATAAGAAGTGTGCTAGGAACCTTGTGCAATTCGTTGAAGTGATCTTAATGTAGAACTAAGACTCCTGCAGGTTAATAGCCAAAAATGATCTTATATGGAAGTCAACACCGTGGCTTGTGTAGGCGTCTAGGCGAGGTCTGTTGCATAAAAGCTGACCATTGGCCTTCGCAAATGCTACTATACCAACACTAATGCTTGCGCAAATTAGCAAGAATAAGTGCCGAAAATCATATCTAACTGCAAGAACGAATAAGTGATTGTCAATGGAAAGCCTTGACACACCATATGATACTAGTTCATTAACATAGCACTTGAATTGTATAGACATTTTTACTTTAGTTGATTTAACTTTTTTTTATAACAAATTCTTACCTAGCAGATACACCTG
This sequence comes from Glycine tomentella, assembly GCA_007407185.1. Classification (NCBI taxonomy): domain Eukaryota; kingdom Viridiplantae; phylum Streptophyta; class Magnoliopsida; order Fabales; family Fabaceae; genus Glycine; species Glycine tomentella. The sequence continues at coordinate 982,564 of PYAF01006234.1, read as the reverse complement.
TATAGATCGCACAGGAATTCTCATAAAATTTCAGATCACGTTTTTGCTTTAGTTATCATGAAAGACATCATACACAGATCAGGATCTTTGGGAAAGCTTTTTATGGAGCAAATAATTTTCTTTTTCAAAAGCTCACTCAAACGGCTGCATACAATAACTAATTCAAAATGTAGTGAAAGATTATACTCTCAAGTAATGAAGTCTAAACTCTTGTTCTTATAACTAGTGTTTCCATCTGGCTAGAGTACCAGGGGGGAAAAAAATAGGATCTGATAGAAACAGGAAGCAAGAATGAATTATTCTTCAATTTTATCGGTTGAACAAAAAGGGAAAGTGATCAGCTATTTTGCCCAAGTCACTAAGAAAACGAATGGAGAAATAGAGTGTTAATAACTATTGTTTCCAATGATCCAAAAGAAAGGTAAGGTAAATGGTTACAAGTTACAGGATTTTCTTAATAGTTTGTGGGTCAGCACCCACATGCAGTTAAAAAAAAAAACTCGTTTAGACTTCAGGTGTACTTTGTATCCTTTAAGCTAAAAATTAAAATAAGATAACTCACCTTGCCTCAACGACATGGTTGCAAAAAAGAACACAGTCAAAGCCAGAGGAAATGACTGCAATGATAAACATAGAGATGTTAATATTTTAATATGTAAATGACATTCTTCAGGCAATCCCGACAATAATTTGCAACATACCAAAAAAAAAGCATGGAATGAAAAATAATCATATTAGACCTTCAACACAAGCCAAATCTGTAACGCATAGTCCAGCAACATAATAATCACTTAAAAGGATTTCTTTGATGACCGAGCAAGGAGGTTTTACTTTTTAATGTCAAAATAGACTTTGTTCTCAATTAAAGTTAAATAAAGCATGTACTATATTTTCATGTGGTATTTGTGCCTGAGAATTGTTGGGTAGCCCATGTGTGTTAATGTGTTCCAAATACTGTTAACAAATCTTACATCGAAGGAATATGACCAAAATACTTGTTATAAGACCTAAGCAATCTTCCTGTCCTAAAAAATTGATATTTATTGATACTATATGAACTTTCCAATAACTATTCCAAAACCAAAAACTTCAAAAACTTCAATTTAGAAAACTTTTCCATTCTTCTGATTATTCAAACTATAATTGAACTCACAGCAATAGATTCAAGGCCTTGGTTCTGAGAAGAAGGAGCCGTATCTCGGTTGACAGAAACTATGAAATGTCCTTGCAGGAGATCAATTGCATCCTTTACGTAAACAGAAAATCATGAACAGGTAAATTAGTTACAAATAAAACTTTGATTTCTTTAAATCAACAGAAGTGAGAAATATATTAGATCTACAAAAGCTTAGAATTACATCCAACTAAGAACTGTTTAGTTTAGTTGAAGAAGAAATGATGGATAAAGTTTCTCAAGGATATGATCCAACACAACATGAAAAGTCAGAATCACCAACAGTACAAATACTAGTTTGCTATATATAGAATCAAAACATAAATAGAACATTAAATGGGGATGTAAAAGTAAATTCAAGCATACGAAGGACCAGACGTACATGATAACAAGTTATGACAGCATGCACCTACGATTTCTACCCAATGCATATAATGAGATGAGATCCAGACACCTGCTTTGTTCCATCACAAAAGTCATTCACATTGCACTGAATTAAGTAAAGAACATACTTTCTCCATTCATAACTTAATAAGAATGAGACTTTTATCAAATTGAGCCTTTAATTATAATTATTCATTAATTATTGTCTATATATATGTATATATTAGAGTAATGATGGTGTCTTTCAAGCACATTTTCTGAGATGCAATGCATCAGTTGCTAAACATGCTCTCGATTTTTCTCAGGGGCTGATTTTTTTAGTACATTCCTGTAGTTTTGCTCTTCCTATTTTGCTGACGCAGAAATCATTAATAGAAGGGGGTGTAGGTGTGTTTTCAGGATTTTTTCTTATGGGGGCTGTTATGCCCCTGTAAGTGAACAAAAAACAACTATTATTTTAAAGTTAGGAAATTAACTCCGCGTGTCACCCGAGTGTATCGTTTTTCCTCGTGCGTTGGTACTCTATCTGACAAGCAGTGAGTACATCACGGTATTCATGGGTTAAACTGTAATATCACTAAATTTAAGTAAGGTATTTTGGGTGATATTTACGTAATTAAACGGATTTACGAAAGGGCAGTTTGGTCGTTGCTGGAAGCATGGGTGTAATTAGTAAGAGCTGGGTGTCGTTAGCAATTACTGTAACATCACGGATGGGGTTACTGTAGCATCACGGATGGGGTTACTGTAGCATCACGGACGGGGTTACTGTAGCATCACGGATGGGGTTACTGTAGTATGTTACTGTAGTAGTCTATATATATGCGAAGGCTGCGGAAAATTTTGCCGAAACCGTCGTTCCTCCTACTGTGCTACAGTGATTTTTACAAAATCTTGGATTTTGAAGGGGAAGGAAGTGATTCACGGACGTTGAAGCCCAGAGAAGTGATTCTCTAGCCCTCCACGACTGTCTTGAGGTAAGAAAGTTAAGTTTTACCGATTGATTTGTG
>PYAF01006234.1:935189-978655 GCA_007407185.1 Glycine tomentella | reverse complement strand
CAAGACCAGTATAATATGTAATGATGTTTTCTCCTGTTTATATCTGTTGAGATATCTGTGTACATCTGCCTATGGTTGTGTTTTGTAATCTGGATCAAGCAGGGGCTTGTGTCGTTTTTATGAAATGTTTTTATTCCATACATAATGTCATCAAGAAATATGGTTTTGATTATGCTTCCGCAAAGTTTTTAATTAAAGTAATTAAGCGTTAATTCTGATATAATCATAATGATAATACACCGGGTGCACACGGGGTGTTACATAAACCGTGAACAGAAATCAAGTTGCAACTAATTATTGTGGCATGTAAAGATATGTTGATGAATGTGTGTGCATGAAAAATGAAAAATGGATACAAATTTTTGGCTGCTAGTATCGATAATAAGTTTGAAAAAGTATCTACAACTATGAAATTTAAGATATTTGTATATTATAAATTATAATTAATTGATATAAAATTGTCACACGAGGAAAAAAAAAAGTTTTGCATATGTTGATGAATGTTTGTGTATGAGGCATCTATTTATTTTAGTATTCGATGCAAGAAAATTAAAAATGAAATAAGCATCTCCCATAAAAAATAAAATTAACTTTATTTTGCATAAGTTAATATAAATTTTGAAGAAGTTAATTTTTTTTTTTTTTTTACAAATTAACTTATAAGTTTATTTTATTTTATTTTACTCTACTTTCTTATTATTTCTATAAATATTTATGGAAAACATTATCCAAACGCAGCACAGTAAGTTCTATTATATTTCTAATTCAAGTTATTTCAACTGCCACTAAGAAAATCTTTAAACGTTTAAATTTGCCTAATACAAATCAATTATCTGTCGCCCACCAAAAAGGTGAGTTAATAAACAATTTTGACTGTGTGGGATAAAGAAACGAGTTCATATCTTATATGAAAATGATTTTCGTGAGCAGATTATATAATCATTTTGTTTCTCCCGGTATCAAAATGGATCGAACATTTAAGATATATACATTATTTACGGGAAAAGACAAAACGACATCGACCCCTAATCCTGATTAAGGGAAAGCCGAGTCCTTACACTTCATCCATTCTTAGTTAAGCACGAGGTTTGATATACCAAAAAGAAATCCATTATTGTTGGGAACTCTTACAAGTTAATTCAGTTTCAACTTGATTAAGATTTAAACATAATTGTATAAGACGAATTACGATGTCGCTATTGGATAGTCTTTCTTCTTCAGTTGTTCATTTGGTGATAATGACTAATTAGAAAGACAACCTATGCATGCCTGCCACAATAAGATATTCCAAGAAAGTTTACACAAAAATAGAAAAAGGATATTCGAGTTGTTATATATATTTTTTTAAAATTTAACTGAGGAGGGAGAATGTTATTCAGATTCCAAAATTATACCACATGGGAGGTATCATAAAGTATAATGGATAACAATAGGTTTGTTGGTTCTAATGATATTGAATTCCGTCCTCTTAAATAAGGTCTAATGTTTAAATATTATAAATGAAAAAGTATGTAATTAAATTGAGAAAATCTCATTAAAAATGATTAGTTAAATTGTCTTACAAAAATTAATTATCAATAAAATTAGTAAATATTACTAATAAAATTGTTTAAAAAAATCATACAACACGTGATAGATCTTAAGGAACACTTACTATGTCAATACTCAATAACGATAAGAATTAATCATATAAGCTTTAAGTTTATGGGTAATGTATTTTTAATGTTTATGAGGTAAAGTAAACCTTGTTCATTCAGTTTTTGTTATTCCCCTAGTCTTTATTTATTCATGTGAATTTGATAGGGTTTAACTGGATTTTATCTGACTTAATTTTAATTGCTCAAAATAATATTTTTGTTGCTATTAGTTAAGTTATTTAACATATTTAATTTAAATAAGCATAATACAGTAAATTATTGACACAAAATTATTGAATTTAGCTTTAAATATTTCAAAGATTTGAAAATTGGTTTTCAAATTAATCCAAATTATTTTCTTTTTGCAATGAGTTTTACAAAGACAATTGATTTTCTAATAAAACAGAATTTATTCAAATTAAATACACATTTTTTTTAAAATTCCAAACAAAGAGGATTCGATTTTAATTTACAACAAAAATAAAATTTCTCCAACAATAAGTCAAATATAAACTGAGAGGATTTTTTTTACAGTTAAATCAAGATAATTTTGCACACATAAAAAATCAAACACATGTTATCTCACTAATTTAATATAGATTGTTTCCTTACATAAAAAGTCAACAATGAAATTTTATAGAGTTACACCAATCTTTTGAGTTATCTATATATAAAAAAGAGATTGCAGGTAAAGGTCTTTAAAAATTAATTAAAATAGAAAAAAATCAAATAAAAAATGATTAAATAATAATCATACAATTAACTAATAAAAAATAAACTAGTTGGAACCGATGTTTAAATTCAAAATTTAAACCTATCAAAATGAAATTGTAAATATAAGATTTAAATTAATATTTTACTTAAGAATTTTTTATGCTATCCATATACACACATTTTAAAAAATTCTATTATAGCTCCAACAAAACTTAATTTCTATTTTTATCTGAAGACCCACACACACACACACACACATATATATATATATATATATTTTGTTAGAACAATAAAAATGATTTTTAATTTATAATTATACTTAAAGTTTCAATCAATATTTCAACATATTCGTTTGTTTAATTTAAATTTGTTTTTATTATTATATTTTCATGATTTAATTTTTAATTATATTAATAAATGTAGATAAAATTATTTTTCTTTACTTTTAAATTTATACAATGAAAAATTCTAAAAAGTAAAAAACTGAGTTAATTTAGACCCATTTAAAATATATTTTATTAAATTAATATTTTAATTTAAATTAGATGGAACTTACAATCCTTACCCAAAAAACATTTAATGTAGTAAAAACTAATTAAATTCTGATTACTTAGCTTTTTTTCCTTTACAATTAATTAATTCAATTCTGTCTGTAAATGAACATTTTAAATTATGATTGATAGTTGATAGTTTGGCACTGTACCACAAACGCGGTATTGAATTGAATATAAAGTGAATATGATGTAAAGTATAGCCAACCAAGGGACACAGCTTGCAACAAATTGACCCGTCAACTTCCATGCCAGTGTCTTGAATAATCACTCATGAATCCTGATAACGATAACTCATTATCACTGCTCTCACTCTCATTCACGTTGTAGTTTTGTTATGTGGACAGGGACGATATCATGTCATCAAGATCTTCCACAAACAAAAAGAAAACACACAACATTCCATTTCTTATATATAACATCGATAATCCGTACCACACGATTTTTTCTACTAGGAAAATCATGTCCTTGCATGGACCAATCAAATTAAAAGTGACTTCAATTCAATCATAATGTTTTGCAATTTTTATTTATTTATTTGACTAGCCTTTTTAGCATTCAATTTGCGCGAGATCATCACTGATTTACTCCTTAATTGTATGGAATTCATTATTGTGTCTTTTTGGGGTTATAGTGTTATTAGTGTGCGTGAAGTATTATTGATTTTATAATAATATTCTTTAACATGTAAGTCATAATTTTTATAAAAAAAAACATATACTTTACTTTTTTAAGTATTCACTAGTAATAAAAATATAACAAAAATATGATAAGATAAAGATTGGATCGATAATTTTAAAGTTATTAAATATTTGGTGCACACCATTACATATTATATAATGATAAGTGATAATAATATTACAGAAGTGATAGTGATAATAATAATAATAATAATAATAATAACAAAAATGACAATAGTCATGTGAATATAATAGTTATGATGACAATAATGTTGATGAAATGGTAGTGACATTAACACATTCTACAAGATAAAAATAGGATGAAAAAGAGTTAAAAGTGTCATTGTTTATTATTTGATGCAAAAGTTAGCATGCAAAAGATTTCAATTAGATTGGTATTTATACCTTATCAATAGCTACGACACAACAAAAAATATATAGAGTAAATTACACTCTCACATTCTCTATGTTTTGCTTAAATTTCATCTGATACTCCTCCCTTTTAGCACCTACAAAAATCTTTTAATTAGTTAGCTCACATTACACCCAAATTCCTCCGTTCTAAATACCATTTACTAATTTAACATAAATTAGGAACATGCTAGTCAAATGACTTTTAATGAAATTTTATGTCTAAAATACCACATCTTCTTCCTCTCAACTTGAAAATATTTTAAGACTCTTGCTTCTTTTTATTTTTTCTGTAAATGAATGTGAACCCAACTTTTTGTTGGAAGTGAACCCACCTTTTTGGTACACATTATTAACATCCTTCCTTCTTCTTCTTCAATTTTTCATTCATATCTTCATTCACAGGTTCATTCACATTTTCACTCATAGGTTTATTCACATTTTCTATCACATGTAAGTTCCAGAACTCATCATTTGTTATGCTAACATACATATGAATGTAAACTGAATTTTGATTCTCAGCAAATATTTTCAGCACATTATGATCAGCGTTAAGGGGAAATTTTTTACCATTAACAATAGAATGAAATCACAAAATAAAAGGGTGACATGGTGACAAGTATTAGTCATTAGCAATATTGTTCACACAGTCATGTTCGTTGAATATTTAAAACTTATCATGATCAACATTGTATATCTCACTTGATTTGTCCCATGGTCCATAAAGTGGACCAAAATATCCACGTTGCATGGTTCAAGACCCATGTATTATAGTTCATCCATTGTGTTCTTATGGTCTCAAACATCAACATTATTTTAATCAAAAATAATAAACAACCAGTTCATCCATTGTGTTTCTTGTGGTCCCAAACATTAATATCATTTTAATTAACAATAATAAACAAATGATTTTAAAAATCATAAGTGGTCCCAAAATGGTCCTCCATTGAAACCTCATTTAGAAATAAACAACAATAAATAATCAAAATTAAATAAACAATTTTAAAAAGTAACATATATAAAGTCCAAGGATCACTTACAAGCATAACCATATCGTGAACAAAAACCATGGAACAAGAAGAGAAACAGAGCGCTAGTGAACGTCAAAGAGAAAGACAAACAAAGACGCTTGTGAACATCGGAACTGGAATAGGAACAATGGAGAACTCGCGAACTAAAAGAGAAACAATGAAGAATTTTGCGAACAGTGAAAAGGAATAGAATGTGAGTATCGTGAGAAGAAGATGAACTCGCATCCCCTGAATGCTGAAGATGAACTCGTCTACAAGAAGGAGATGAACCATACTCGTGAATTATGAAGAAAAACGTGAACCATGAATTCTGAAATTAATTAGGAGGAAATAATTTGAATTTTACAATTAAAATGTAAGATAATTTCTTCTACTCACATATTTCAATTGACTTTAATTAAAGGTGTTAACAGAGGAAGTAAAAGTAATATGAAAAAAGATAGGGATATAAGATAAAATTCGAACAAAATACATCGGGTACGAGTGTAATTTACTCAAAAATATATTAATGATGATAGAAAAATAATAACATAGGAGTGTTGTAAAAAACAATAACAGTGGAAAAAAAATAAAGGATGAATTTATTTAGTTTTGTTTTATAAATTGTGGGAACCATGCATTTGTCAGGCATTTGAGGCGCGTTTAATTTACTATTTAAAGCAAAACAATGTCCCTCGCGTCCGCGGATTCTAAACGAATCCAAGTTTAACAAATAATTTTTTTTAGCGAATTTAACGAATAATTTGACATTCTCGATAATAATGCGAGGGATTGATTCCCGTGAGAACTAAGTTCCGATAGACGAGCTCAAATAAAGCAGGAAAATTCTTATTGTGAGGTTGAATATGGAATTGACAACATTTCATGTGATCTTCTAAAGTGTTTTTCAATTAGGCATAATTATTAAATTATATTATGTTTTTATACAAGCAATTATATTATGTTAATAATACATCAAAGTGTTTTATATTATATGCTTATTTGCCTCTTAAAAAATTAAAACATCAAAATAATATTTTAATGTGTTAAAGTCGATACTTTTAAGATTCATACATACTGGTAACGTCTTTTACTCGTCCAGTAAAACCAGGAATTAGATTTTGGTCCTTTTGGACAAAGTTATAGGATTGGCTATCACGTTTTGTACGTTATTACTAAATTGTTATATAATATAAGGATAATATATAGTGAAAGAAAATTATGTATTGTGGATATGGATGCACCATGTGTTGCGAGATCACGGGACCTCTTTAAAGTTTTTTTAAAATCGGGGAAGGTTTTGATTAGTTAATATTATTTTTTAGACACGTACTCCATTTAATAGTTTTTTTTTATCTGACCAATTCATATTTAATATATTGGTATTATTTAGATATTGATATATAAATTCTTAGTGCGACTCCCCTTTAAAAAAAACAAAATATTCTTAAGCGTGACTCCACGACTCAAAACCAGGTCAATATTTTATAAAGTACTCAATATAAAAAAAATTATAAAGTACTCAATACAAAAAAAAAATTATAAAGTACTTGAAATAAACATCTTTTAATAATACAGTCGTTTTTCTAAAAAACAAAAAAAAGTAACACAGTCATGAGTCAATCTTGATTATTAATGTTACACATTATATTATGTGAGGATGTCAATACATCACGTAAAATCAGATACTGACATAGTAATATAGTATTTTCGAAAACCTATTTAAATCACCTAACATCATGCATCTTAGGTGTTGAGGTCACATTATTAAAATAAATCTAAAAATTATTGCCTCCCATGAGCTAATTAATAAATATCTCATAACATCAAATGATGTTAACATAACATATGTAACTTATTATAAATTTTGATACATTTTTTTATTCTTACAAATAAATAAAAAATATACACATAATATTTTTAAACAAATATAAAATTTTAATAAATAATCAATTTGTTTTGTTCTTTTAAATTTTAATTATTATATATTTGAGAAACAAAGAATGTAGAGACAATAAAACATTAGAGTATTATCTATAAAAAAAAAAGTTTCAAAAGTAATTAACGAAGTTCACAAATCTACATGAAAATTATACTTAATTTTTTTATATTCTAGATAGGTTGGACAGCTATATTTAAGGTCAAATACTTTCTCAAATTTTTCAATCATCGGTCTAACTCAATGTTCATATGTTCAACTCTTTATCTAATTATTCGAAATAAGATTTATCTAACTATTTTGAAATAAGATTTCCTTCATTAGGTTAGAGGTCCATAGCATAAAATATATTATGTGATGCATCTATGTCTAGTGTCTATTATATAGGCATCGTCCAACTATCATCTTATCATATCTTATTATCATAATTCTTGGTCATAAGGTATGATAAGATATAACAAAATTATTTTAAGATATGATTTGATTATAATAAGAAATTATATTAAGATATGATGATAATAGGTTATATATGGATATGAATCAATCTTTAGGAGGTTTATAATATTCAAACGATAATAGCCTTTATGAATAGGATCTCGTGCACCATGGTTGTCATATTCGATTCAAGATTACACAACCCTTTAAACTTTGAATGTATAACATGAAAAGATTTAACATTTTGATGAAAGGATACGAGTATATAGATAAACTTGCAGGACCAATCCGACCCACCATGAGTTTAATCTAATGGTCTGGTCAAATTTTTCCTACTCTTAAAAAAACCATTTTTTTAGTCCACCTGGACCCAAACCATAGTGGACACTGGACAGAGTTCGTCCACGAATTTTAACCTATTTTAATAGTTTTAATTAATAATAATATTAAATTATTTTATACTTTAATTGTGGATCGATCACTATTAAACTCATTTTATTTGTATTTTCGATAAATCTTAACTATGAATGTTATGTTGCTATTGCAGAATGCAGAAGCTTCGCGCATTGTTCTTGCTGAAAGGGGTTGTGTAAATGTGTTGGCCGCATGTGATGTGATGTTAAAACGGAAAGGGCAATTGCAATTTACAGTTTCTCCTTCCCCAGACAACTGTCAACTGATCACAGCATATCTGATCGGATTTGCATTTTACTCCAGCTATGAACTATGAACTATGTAGCCATAAATGTGTCAACTTAAAACACTGTATACAATTAATTCATTACGTTGACAATTGTGGATATGAATATTCATATAGTAACTTCGTTATTGATGTAACGTGTACGTGCATTTTAAGTATAATTTATACTGATATTATTATTGTTTAATTTATGCATGGAGAAAGATCTTGACCTCCCTTTATTTTTCAACGCACAAAACATTGAAGCTAGTAAGCAGTGAATGAAATAAAATTAAAATATATACAAGGAAAGAGCATGGGAAAAAAAGATGTGTTTTATTTTAGATTTAAAGAATGTTTTGATTCCCATAAGTTAGTTTTCTTTTTCATTCTGTAAGATAATTTTTCTAATTTTAGTTTCAATAAATTTGTATTTTTCAACTTTGCTTATTTTGTTTGTTTTTAGTTATTGTAACTTGTAAGTTTGTGTTTTTTTATTTATTTAAAGTCTCGAACATGTGAGAATTGTACATGAAAAAATTAAAATCTTAAAAGGAATAAAATTAAAAAATATAAATTTATAAAGGCTAAAAATTAAATGAATAAAAATTTAGAGGTCAAAATTAGAAAAATGTCAACTTAAGGAAACTAAAATTTTAGAAAATAACAAATAGAGATCAAAAATTAAAAAAAGAAACACTTATTTATAAAAACCAAAAACATATGTTAAACCTTTATTATATTATTATGAGATCAATTCAAATGTATTTTTCAGATCCAATTTTATAATTTACAAGATTTTTTTTACTTTAAATAATAGAGTTATATGTCATTCTTTATTGACAACAATTATTATTTTGTACTTTAAAAATTAATGATAAATAACTTTTTATGAATTCAAAGTTTAAGTTTTAGTTAAGTTGTTTTTGGGCCAGCTTTAATAGTTTTTATGAGATTTTTTTTTTTTTACTGAATGGACGGGACAAAGAACCCCACAACCCCAACTAAATTAACTTAAACATGAAAATCATGATAACTTAAATCACCCTCTTGGGGTTCAACGGCAAAGAATGATAAAACTTAAAAAATCATCCAACTCACATGGTTTGATTACTTAATTTTTTTACCATCTTTTCTATAAATAGAAATTCATAAAATTTAAAAATATCACGTATTTTTTAACCACATATTTTTTAATTCTAAAAACCTTGTATAAATATTTTTAGAAATGGTCATGATAACAAAAAAAAATTCACAATCATAATTTTCGAGTATATAAAAAATAAATTCTTGTTCCAGTTTAAGTTAGGTGGGGATTTGAGAGAATATTTTTTTGCATAGTGTAAGAAATTATATTCATTTTGCTCTTCTGAAATTTCATCTCATTTGTTTTCCTACGTAAAATTAGTGATATAATTAAATTCACAAAAATTCATTATTTCTGCTTCAATCCAAGTGCGTTACCGTATGATTTCTCTAACTTGTGTCCGTGATTGAGCTAGTGATCTAAGTCATAGGTTACGTTCCTCATAGTGTTGGTTGACTACTTGTAACTGTCAAATTATTGAACCATACATTTTATTTTACTTTTATTGAACTGTATGGATTATCTAACTCGTCTCACTTACTTATTATTACTTTAGTTTTATTGATATTGACAAATTTACTATAGATCTTTTGGACTCAAAGATAATTTCTCCATACTTTAGTTTTTTTGGAACTCGTATCTAAGTTGTTTATGTTAAGAACAATACTTGACTTCAGTCAATAAAGAAGATAGTCATTTCATTCAAATTCATATAGATGTAATTAAGATAACTTCAGAGTCGATTTCATGCTTAAATAAAACATTATTTGGTTTTCGAGCAATAAAGAGAATTGTCCTTATACATGGTCTAAACATCTAGCAATTCCCATTAGTAAAAAAAAATCTAGCAATTAGTATTTAGCAACCCCAAGACAATTATTTACATAAATGATAATCAAGAAAATAATTAATTTTATGCAATCTTTCATTAAGTTCGAAATATAATATCTTCCAAATTAGAACTAACAAATTCACAAAATATTTTTATCTATAATATTCAACAATAAATTCTAATAATGAAGGAAATACATATGCATATTGGAAATATTACGAAAAATTGTAATAAAAATACAAAATAAACTACAAATTACATTAATACAAAATTAAAATAGTTATATAAAATCACCAAGGACAGTTAGTGAGAATAAAAATGTTGAAAAATAGAGAAGAGTGATATCTTATTTTAATAAATGATAGATGCAATTTATGTTACAAAGTATATATTGTTATTTTGTGAATATACTTTATATCATCGATACATAAATTATGTACTCTATTTTTTTTTATATCATAACTAGTTATTATTATTTTTCTTGTTTTGGTAACTTTTCTTATTTTTAGAGATTTTATTCTTAACAAGATATTCTTTTTTAGAAAAATATTATTTTGTTTGGATTGGTTACTTTCCTTACTTTATTAATAATTTATATCTTAGAAAATTAATTAAAATATCATTGTGATCTAATTATTTGAGAATTTTATTTCAGAATTCCCAAAATTTGTTACTTGTTCTACATCACGCCGACATATACACATATGTAAATGTTAGTATTATTTTATTTGTTTTTTTATTAATAAAAAAAAAAAACACAGTTGTGTCCCAACAAAGATATATTTCGGTGACCGTATGGAATACGTTAAATTGCAATATAATGAATTGGATTTTTTCAAATCACAATATTTATATATTCTATGTTATGCACTGAATTGTTAGTGTTGACTGTCAACTCTAACCAACCAATGGAAAGTGTATAGAGTTCGTCTTTTATGTTTCTTGTCCACATCCAGTGTTTCTCGTGTCCACTTCTAATGGTGAATCCCTTCCCAGAAGAAGAAAAAACAAAAAAAAAAAATGACGTTAATAAGATTTAGTTAGAATATATTTCAATTTTAATGTTATATATTATCAACTATCTAAAAGAAAATAAATATTTTGGTAAACATTAATTATGGCTTCTTATTTATTTGACGAGAAACTAAAACGAATAAGAATTTTCTCTATTTTTTTATCAGTATAAAAATTATTGATATAAATGTAAATTAGTTAACATAGAATAGAGAATATATTAAACCATTTTGTAACGCAATAATGAAAATACTTTTATCGTGTTTCTAAATTTATACTCTATAAAATATAAATAGGACTAAATTTTGTATAAATACATAACACGTTATCTTTGACGTAGTCAATTAAAATAGTGCACTTGTAAAATAAATAAAAAAAACAAACAAAATACGTCCACAATTCTCATTCTCAATTTAAAAAAAAAAAAATTACTTCTTGTGTTGTGTATTTTTTTGGTAGAACTTCTTGTGTTGTACTGTAGTAGTGTATATTCTAATGTCACTATATATTGGCCATCAATTCACTAAACAATTACGCAAATACGTTAAGCATATCAAGAATATAATCAGATCGAGAAATTCTCATAATTAGAGTTGAATGTTATTGCCATAAGAGGAAGACAAGTATTTAGGTTCAGAAAGCAATGTAATGTAAATAGACATGTTTGTGTTTAAGAATAAAAGAAGAAGAAGAAGAAAAACAACGAAGCGCTAACAAGTGAAATATATAGTTTTAATTTGTTCTCTTTTTCATTTTTAATTGAGATTTACTAGCCTTACTTTTTTTTTTTTATTGTTATTTAAGATTCCTTTCTTTTTTGTTTTTATTTCACAGATATATTATTTTAATTAACTACACACCTAAAAACGAAACCATGTATTATAGAAAGGTCGGTGTTGTTGGTAAGAAGAGAGAACTCATTTTATTCTCGCTGCAATGTGAGAACGAAAAAGAAAAGAAAACGACGTATTATACATAAATTACTCTTATAAGTAGATTTGTTTCTCACTCACTCACTTATGACTTATGAGTGATGAGAGGTACTTTACTACTACTTCTGATAAATCCAAAAAATGGTGAATTGTTTTGCTTTACAATCCTTGCACGGAGAAAAAGGAACAGCAACCCTCTCTCCATTTTGGTTCCTATTTCAGTGATTGGTGGGAGGAAAAGGTAGAAAGATTCTTCATTTGTTGGTGAAGAAGAAGTAGAAAGAAAAAGGACCCAACCCAACCAAGCCAGTTTTATTTACCTTTGAGGTTGTCGGTGGTCACACATTAAAATAAAATAAAAAGAAAAAGAAAAAGAAGAAAAGAAAAGGTGCGGCTAGTGAAAAAAGGCACTACCTTGCACTCACTGCACACACAGCATTACATTAGTCCATGATTTTGCTAATGGCAACAAGAATTACTACTACAACGGTCTCATCTACCACTCACTGCATGAGCATTCAACACCTGTGACCCTTTCTTCTTCGTGATTCTCACCTTTGGTAAGGTAAAAATCCTAACTTTGTTTCCTTTATCAATTGGGGTCCCCTTGAAAAAGACGCCCATCCCTCATCATTATTCAATTCGGTGAACCAGGCCAGGTGTCCATGTGAACTCCTTTACTCTCTCTCTCTCTCTAATGCCCTTCAAGCACAGACACATATCTGCACTTCACAACCCTCCAAACAACATTTAACTATATATAAAACCATCATTGTGAACACCATGTTTACTCTCTTCTCCTCTCTTCTTCTGCATTAGTTCTGGTTATTCATTATTCATTCTAACACAGCTTCTTTTCTTCTGGGGGCAAAAGGGGTCACTTATCAGATCCGAGATTGAGCTCCTTTACCCATCATCATCATGGAGCTCCTCGGGTACCTGAATCAGGGTCACCCTTCTAGAGGAACAACACTTGTTATTACTCTTTCATTGTTGCTTTCAACACTTGTATCCTTCTCCACTTTCACACATGCCTTCTCTTCTTTTGCGTTTCCGGTAAGTATTTTTTTTTTTTTTTTTTTAGTTTTCGAAAGTTTTTCCCATTTCTGATTTTTGGATGACCAGGAATTTTGTTTCCTGGATGCTTTTTCTTTCTCAATAGTGCTTTTTCTTCTTCTTTTTCTCGAACTTTTTTCATCTGTCTGTGTGTTTAATCACACTGTTCATGGATGAGATACTGGTGTGTTTTGCTTTTTTTTTTTTTTTTTTTTAAAAAATCTTAGTTATTTGCTTATTGTAAGGTAATGTTTCGAGTTGCACACGGAAGTTTATTGTAGGAATTGAAGCTTGATAATTTTTTCTTGTAGCGGGTGTGGGTGGGGGTTAAGAAATTCCTGTGTTGAGGTTTCATTTTAGTATATTTGAGAAGAAAGAAGATGAAAAGATTGAAGTTGCTCTCGTTGAGATTTTCTTCTTTGGTGAACGTTTTGGTACCTTGAAAGAAATAAGAACTTTTTAATGTACTAATTAATGTATTCAATTGACTTGGTTTGGTTGGTTACACTTGTGTACCTAATAAAGAGGCCATTAATTATAGATCACAGATTTCAGGACCGCGTTTTTTCATTTTGGAAGCGGAGATTTTTTGTCGTTACGTGTTAGAATTTTTAGCAAATCCAATTAAAAATAAGTTAGTTTTTTGAGTGAAAAATATTAAATTTTTCTCACTCGTCACGATGTGCAATGTAAGGATATTAAATTACTTGTTTTCATCCACACTAATTAAGTTTCATAATGCTCGGTTGCGCCTTGTGTTTAACTTAACATGTATATTGTAAGGGTCTAGCTGAGCTCGGTTGGTTGAACATGGTGTATAAGTTATTGTAAATTCCTGACACTGTCTTCGATTTCTACCTATAAAAAAAACATGTATACTGGCTTCAGGAAAGTTTTTTTCACAATGAGTTTGTTAGGATGGTGAATTTATTGCATTTTATTGTCATGGACATGATGCTTACTTCTTACTACTCTTGTAACTTGTAAGAGTCCCTTAATTCCTATGAGCTATGGTTTGTTGTGCCACTAGAATGATCAACATATTAGAGATGGACCGGACTCCGGAACATGTTTATGTTGATGCTGCCTAGTACCTAGGTTATTTGGTACCTGCACTGGTTATCATTTTTTAGTTTATTGGCTTCTAGTGCCTTACACCTTGCAATTAACTGTGTGCAGGAACTGAATCCTATAAAACCTAGGCACTCACGTCTTCTAAGGAGTGCCATGCAACGCCAACCTGTAAGAATTAATTGAGCAGTGAATGCATTTCAATTTTCAAGTGACTTTTACTGGCTTGTGGATGTTGATTTTATATTTTATTATTTTCTCCTTGTTTAGCCTACATCACAGCTTTCTGAAATATGGTCGCCTCTGGAAAGCCAAGGATGGAAACCTTATGTTGAATCAAATAAGCCAAGTGAGTGACATTATTATCATTTACTCTTATGCTCTTATAGCTTTGAGAGAATACATGAACATTTTTGGTATATCTACTGGGAGTACTGGCTCATTTGATCTTTCTGTGACTTACAATTGAATTAAAGCAGCATTACCAGAGAAGTCCGAGGGATATATCCAGGTCTTTCTTGATGGAGGTTTGAACCAACAAAGGATGGGGGTAGGTATATGAAGCCTTTTAAAAGTTAGATCAAAAGTTTCCTCGTGTGTATGTATGAAAAATGATGTATAATTTGAACTTAATGTTTAATTATTTTGTGTAGATATGTGATGCAGTTGCTGTGGCAAAGATACTGAATGCTACTCTGGTGATTCCATACCTTGAATTAAATCCTGTATGGCGAGATTCAAGGTAATTGCCGACACCATCATTGCGTTTATTTGTCCCATGGATTGTGTGATGAAATATTGAGGTTGCGTATGTTTGTCTGCAGCTCCTTCATGGATATATTTGATGTGGATCATTTCATTGATGTATTGAAGGATGATATTTCTATAGTTAAAGAGCTGCCTAAAGAGTTCGCCTGGAGCACAAGAGAGTACTATGGCTTGGCTATTCGAGAAACCCGAATCAAGGCTGCACCTGTGCATGCATCAGCCCACTGGTATCTGGAGAATGTTTTGCCTGTTCTACAGAGGTTGATATCTACCTGAATTTTTTACATTAAATACTAATGCATGACCTAAAAGTTCAGGTCCAAGTATTATAACAATAGTTGATTCAATCATTTCAATGATATGCTGGATATTGCTGCGGACTATTGTATACTACTTTCTTTATTTATGAAGGTGTGGATGAGTTTAAGGTGTATATTGAGCGGAAGCCGTTATGGTATGCTCTGAATAATGAACTTCCATATGTTTTATTTGGTGCAGTTATGGTATTGCTGCAATCTCTCCATTTTCTCACAGACTGAGTTTTGACAACTTGCCTATGGATATTCAACACCTACGCTGTAAAGTCAACTTCCAAGCTTTAACCTTTGTTCCTCATATCAGAACACTTGGAGATGCCCTTATCAGCCGCCTTCGCTATCCTGAAGGCTCAGCTGGAGAAATGGGCTCCAACTACCTCCAAGAGGTCACTGGTGCAGGTGCTAGGAAAAATGCAGGGAAATTTGTTGTTCTACACCTCCGATTTGATAAGGTATTACTCTTCAATTGTTTGATAATCATCTATGTGTACAAGTTTGTAATGTTCGCATCTTTGTTATATCCTTTTATTTGTGGAAACATTGTTGCTCTACTAATACATGCATTTATCTGTAAGTTAATAATTTGGGTGTATCAAATGTTTTATGGCAGGATATGGCAGCCCATTCGGCCTGCGATTTTGGTGGAGGAAAAGCTGAAAAATTGGCCCTTGCAAAGTATAGACAGGTTATTTGGCAAGGGAGGGTTCTTAATTCCCAATTCACTGATGAAGAGTTGAGGGGTCAAGGCCGTTGCCCGATGACACCAGAAGAGGTTGGATTGTTGCTAGCAGCTATGGGATTTGACAATAGCACTCGTTTATATCTTGCCTCTCACAAGGTAAAACATGTTGCTTGGTTTGACACAGTAGACTTATTCGTCTGAATTAGTTCTTGTATTTTCTAAACTTTAGGAAAGTGGTTATGTTTTCCTTGGTTTTAAGTGAAGTTGGTTGTGTTTTTCAGGTCTATGGTGGAGAGGCAAGGATTTCAACTTTGAGGGAATTATTTCCTTTGATGGAAGACAAGAAGAGCCTTGCTTCATCTGAAGAGCGTTCTCAGATAAAGGGAAAAGCTTCTCTATTAGCTGCACTTGACTACTATGTTGGCTTGCATAGTGACATCTTCATCTCTGCTTCCCCGGGAAATATGCACAATGCATTGGTGAGTTGTGCCATGTGCTTTTTTAGATGTCTCTAATTGAAGGTTAAATTATTAACTAGGTTTGTACTATACTATTATTTTTAATTGAGTCCGTAAACTAAAAAGGTAGTCCCCATATTTTTTTTTGGCAGTTTCAAATTGTCAGAAGATGACAATTTATGGCGGCTTAAAAAAGACTAGGGAGTCAATTAAAAAAATTACAAGATCAAGGATCTAATTTTAAAAAAAAAAATAGTTTAGGGACTTGAAAATCCTGAACTAGTTCAAGGATTTACTAATTGAACCCTAATTAAATTAGTCTACAACTTAGACTTAGTCTATTCCATAAGTAAACTAGTCTACAACTTGTACTTATCCATTCTATTTATTTCATGTTGGCCCCAAAATAAATTTTGAATTAATTATGCGTTGCATTTTGGCCCATGTCATCAAATGTCATTAAATGAATTTTTCATTTGGAATTTTACTTAAAAGAAACCTGTAGTTGAAACTGTTCAATTCTAATTACGTTAACAAAGCTTCTTGTTTTGGAAGTTTCAATCAATATCACCACAATGTTTTTGTTTTCATGAATTAATGTTTTGATGATGATGATGATGATAGGTTGGACACCGGACATACTTGAACTTAAAGACTATAAGGCCAAATATGGCATTGATGGGTCAGCTTTTCCTGAATAAAACAATAGAGTGGTCAGAGTTTCAGGATGCAGTGGTTGAAGGTCACCAAAATAGACAAGGGGAACTAAGGCTGAGGAAGCCAAAACAATCAATATATACGTATCCAGCTCCTGATTGCATGTGCCAAGCTTAGTAGTGACTAGTAGTAGTATATACTTAAATTATTATTATTGCTCACGGATGTAGCCTTGTATTTTATAGTTCGCTGTCTTATTATTTAACATTATATCTAGTGAAAATAAAAAAAGCTATTTCCACTCCTATTCCTACTGGAGTTTGTTATCTTGTTCTTGATAAGAGTGCTTGAGAGTGAGTTGTGTATTGTGTGGGAGATGTATTTATCAGATGATGGCATTCTTAGCAGGAGCCAGCCATATTATTAATTTATAATTTTATGATTCAATGAGCCATGTTTATCATTATTCAATTATTATAAACTAGATTGTAGCTTAGTTTTCATACTAGTGGTGTTATTATAGGAAAAATTATTGTATGGTTCAGGACTATTATGATCTTACATTATTTGTATAATGTAATTGAGTGTTATTAATATATATTTTTTTTCTGGGAGTGATAAATTTTGTTACCATGAACCTTGATTTCTTAATCATTATTCTCTTATGAAATAGCTATTGTGATTTGTCAGCCCTCATTTGCGTGTCTCACGGGCATCACACTAGGTTTACAAATTTGTACATTTCAAAATGGTTGGAATACTTGATTAAGTGTTTCATTTGGGATAGTATTTTTGCCTGACCCCTGATAACAAAGTATTGTCTTTTTCTTTACTATTCTCGAGTCAATTGAATTTGTCTTGGGCATTCAACCAATTGATAAAAACGAAGTAACTTTCATTAGCTGTTAAATGAAATTGTGCCAATTGTCTCTGCAGTTCATTTTTCATCTTCAAAGGATCCAAATTATTTTGTGGATGAAATAATTGATGTGAAGCCTTATCTAAAGTGTGTTCCATTTGCATTTGGTCCCAATTTTTTTCCGACTAGCTGACTCAGTAACCAAGTCTTTGATCAGTTCGTTTGTCTTTGGCATTCAGCCACTTAGTTGAAAAGAGTGCACGGGTAACTTTCATTAGCTGTGCAAGACCATAAATGAATTTCAATTGAGGCAGATTCTTTTTCATTTTTATCTAGTTTTTACTATTAAAAGTTGAGTTTAATTGTGAAGCCCTGAATGTAAAATAATTTTACACCTCTTTTAATCATAAATAATAAATTATAAATTATAGTTAATATAACTTTTAAGGTAATTTTGTAAATATGAACAAACTTATTTTGTACAGTGGTTTGTGATTGAATAATTATGTATAATTATTTTATAATGTGAGTGCGTAATTTTTTTTCTTTTTTAAAGTTTGTATATTTTGGTTAAATTTAAAGTAAAATTAGTCATGAATTTCTCAGACCAAAATTCACATTTAATGACACTGTTAAAAATAATAAATATTAATAATGTAAATAATGCAAATGATATATTATGTCATTATATACTAATAATGTAAATAAGGCTAATTATAAAATCTATATAATTAATTGGATAATATTTTCACCAAGTCACTCAGAGGACAGAGGTCCTCCATTTATGCGGTGTATGTGATTTATATGATCTACCTTGAGAAGTGTTAGAAATAATTATTGTAGTAATAATAAAAATAGAGGAGATTAGGTTATGCAATTATCCTTTATTCTATATAAATTGGAATAACTATCTTGAATGGAAGTTGTTTAGGAATTATATTTCGATGATAATATTTTTAGGAGTTTTTTTTTTTAACTTATCTTTTTCAATCTATTTTTTCTATATTCAATTTTAATATTTTTTAAAAATTATCCATAATTAAAAATAACTTTGTATGGCAATAAAGTTATTTACTATACATTTAAAGCACAATTTAAATGATTAAAAAGACTAGTTAGGATGAAAAGATACATCGTCTCATCTACTAGAAGCAAATGAGCCATGCTTGAAGGAACATTGAGCAAAACATTAGTTTCTTTCTATCTAAATATGAAACACACAGCAATTCAAATCCCATTGCAAATAATATTTTATCATTTGTACTTATTGCTCTAGTGATGGAAAATAGAGAGTTCATCCTCAATCAATCAACTCAATTATGTGCTGAGTCAGAGTAGCACACTACCTTATTAAAAGCCATTATCACACCATACCTTAGAGACCAGCCAACAAAACATTAGAAACTCCTACATACTAGTATTTGCAAAAGCCTATTGTTTATGAAATTTGATTAGTGATTAGACCCGCCCAAATGATAAGGGTTGACACATTTAAAACCACATATTTTAAGGGTGGTTTTATACAAGATACTTGTATTAACTATTATATATAGTACTCCCATTAGAGCCGCTGGAAAGTATCATAGGCACATGTAACAACACCTGCGCCTTACAAGTCAACGCGGTGGCATTTTTTGAAATTCCCACAAAGATGAGTTTATTTATAGCCCATGAACACGGGAATAATAGCAACGAATCTAGAGAGTTTTCCATCAAATGCAGCCAGTTTTCATCCACTTCAAAATTTACCGTATAATGTTATGTTATAATTTTAAAAATTACTAAAATATATTTTTCATATAAAAATATTTGAAATTTATTTTTATAAAAAATTTATTACATTTTTTTTTGTTTTGTAAAATTAAACAAGGTTCAGATTGTTTAAATCTGCATATATTATTTTTGTACAGCTGTTATATTGCATAACCAAGACGTTATATTTATATTAGTTATATGCATAACAATATAATAAATTTACTGTTCAGGCCAAAAAGTGATTCATTTCTATTTTGTGAGGAGAAAAATACATTAAAAATTTGTAGAAATAATTTTTGAATATTTGATATTTATAAAGAAGAAAATCGTATTTTAGTCTTGAAAAATAAATTATATTTGTTGAGAACAATTGACACTTATTTACACAAAGTTGTGTTTACAATGAATAACTTTCTGATGTTCTTTAAAAATGAAGTGTACATCCAAATTTTATAACTATTCATTCGTGGATGATCTTCTTGTAAAATAAAAATCCATAGTAAACAATTTGACAGTATAATCCAATAATTGATGAAAGCCATTTTCCATATATTGCTGAAACACCAAAAAATGAAGAGATATATGACAATAAAGCTGGAGTCCGTTGTAAAAGGGGTATGACACATGGAAGTGATAATATATACAACTTCCTAGGGGTGGGAAACTGGTTCAAAGCAGTGAACTATTGAACTTGGAACATAGCTTTCAAACAACTAAGGATGTGTTTGGAAAACCGTTGAAATTCCGTTGAACGAACATTTCCCACTTTCCAATGTACAAAAGTAGAAACAAAGTGGTGTTCGATTGGAGTTACATTGGACTTAACCGCAATACAAACACTCGCTAACTAGTCAAACTCGCTGCTTATAATAACTAGTCATTCCCATCTGGAGCCTTTGGAGATCCATTTCCACCCTGCAATGCAGCCATTTCCTTTGCCTCTCGAGATGTCACATTGTCAATCTCGTCATCAATGGGAAGTGTCCTCTTTGATCCCTCCAATGCAACACCTAGTACTATATTCTCTTCAAGAACAGTCCTGGATGCATGAGGCTGTGCAGCAGGTTTCTTTTCCCCTTGCTGTTTCGTTGGCATATTCGTATTAAATCCACCAGTTTTGTCAGCATTGTTAGTTGAGGAGGAGGACACTACATTGTCAGAGTCAATAGTTGGCTTTGTGTTTTTAGTGGTATGAATCTTGGATTGTTTGACATCTACGTCCTTCTGGGCTGAATTATCAACTACCAAACCAGTAACTTTGGATTTAGAAGGAGATTCTGGCACCTCTACGTTCTCCCTGCTTGAATCTGATTTCAGTGGCTTGTTTTCACCCACTTCAGTATCAAGTTTGGGTGTCACAACTGTCTTAGTGTTTCCATTTGCATCAGAGTTAGGTGTCACAACTCTGGTATCCCCCTCAGTGTCAACTTTGGTTCGCGTAGCTGTCTTGTTATCTTGATCAACAGCTGGCCGTGTGGATCGACTTTTCTTATCATCTCCATTGATCTTATAAGATGGTTCGATCACTAATAATGGACGGTTAGGTACTGTCCCAGCACCACGACCAAAGGTCGAATCTGCAAATGGTATGTTCTCCAAGTCAGCATCACTGTATATTTTCTGCAGGGTACGGACTGGTGTGGCAAGTCGGGCTCGGTGATGGCCGACAACTCTAAGAAGATCCAATAGTACAGCTTCCTATTTTTCAAAATTCAATAGATGAAATATCAGCTAAATACTTGAACAATAATACTAAATAGAAAGAAATCTTATAGTTTATGAGATGCCTTATCTCACGGCAGATATTCTAGATAAATATGAAAGTTATCACACACAGATATTCTAGATAAATATGGAAGTTATCATACCTTAACACACAGATATTCTTCAAAATGTGAGGTCTTAACAAAACAAGACACCAGAATCTGTGAAAATCATAGATAAGAAATGTAATAAATATATAATACTGCAGGATATTACATAGATAAACATGGGCAATAGTCTGGTTTGATGAAAGTTCCAATCAGTTAAACGTAAGCATGGAAATCTAATTGAACACGATAGATGCACATGTACCAAAAGCAGGTATGTACTGAGTCCCTTATAGTAGTACTTTTATCAGGTTTCGACACTAAACCATGTAGACTATCAACTTATTTGTTTTAAGTATTCATTAACTATTTTTAAGGTTTATGGATGAAAGGTTTCTAAAAACCCTATTTTGGACGGTGAATACAGCATTAACAAAAGTATCCTAAGTATTTAAACATGATATTTACCATGAAACCTCAAAATAAATTAAAACTGATCTAAATATAAAGCATAAATAGAGAAACTGATTGCTGCTCTCTTGTCAGTCCAGGGGTAGGGTTTAAAGCATGAATCATGACTATAGAAAGCACACGAAGTTAAATCACAGATTACAAAAGACACATCTGGAACTGAAAGCCAAGATAATCCATAAAATGCAAAGTACAGATGAATTCTTCATCGATAAATTGTTTATGGCATATGATGTACTGTAGTTAACTATTTATATAAAAGAGGAATATAGAATAAAATTGTATTTAAGATCCCTGTCAATTAGCATAGATTCATTGGTTTGCAAGATTAAATACTTCATACTAACCAAAAGTGCCTGATTTTCAGGATTTATGTTGTCCAAAAACACTCTCCTGTGCAACCTCTGCTGCTCAACTTGAGGATTTTTGGCTAAGACTTTCCTCATGTCAGCAACAATGTTCTGCAGAAGCATTAACCCATTTGTCACATCACAGGGAAAATTATCATTAAATGCTCAATGTTGGTGAAAAACAATTAACTATAAACAATAAAACTGTTTCTTACATTAATCTTATTTACATCCAAATGACTAATGGCTAGATGGGTTTTAATTCGCCAATGTGTTTTTTGAGTAAGGTTCCGCACAACATTCATTGTAAATTTGTGGTTTGGAATGTGAACAGCTTCACGATCTTCACCTCTAATAATTGTTGGTGACCACCAGCCAACATGCTGCATAGCATGAAAACATCAAGGCTCAAAAGAATGACTCAAGGGTATCAAGCACTACACCATATTTCATAATTTCCTTCTGTTAAATTATTACACAAAAACATATGGTACATATTTAATGTAAGTAATTCCCACATTCAAAAGTTAAAAGGTGCAGTATAACACACCTCGACAGTACCAGAAACCTCATATCCTTCAATCTTTGTTTGAATCCATTCATTAACCACAAAAGGCCGGGTTGCATGAATCATCACACTCGACAGGAAGTTTGTAAATATCTAAACACATATCATTTACCGTCAACAGGTGCCACAACAACATTTTGGCCACTAAAATACAAGGGAATTGTGATGTTTAGAAGCAATTATAAATCCCACACCTCACGACCAGCAAGGGTCAACAAAACTGTCCCAAGACCTCCTGCAGTAACCCATTTCTGGGTAGAGAAGCCCAGCAATTCCATGAACAGTGAAAAGGCAGCTATCCATACCGCAGAGTAAACAGCTTTGCCAGCAAATTGGAATCCCATCTAACAATGACAGACAATTTACTATGTCATTGAATTTGGCCATAACTAATAACAAAGAAATACACCAAAATCCAATTTTTTACAATTATCTTCAATTGGCATTGCAGTTGCCAAGCTACTAGTCTTCCATAAATGATATATCAAATAAATACATTCACACCCATGATTAATTGTTTTAGCCAATGTACATAGAAAAAGATATAGCCATCATATATTCAAAAGTTATCAGTTCTACATGTTCTTCTGTAGATAGAAGTTTAGCAGATTGATAATCTTCAGAATGTGTAAAACAAATTGATAGGGAGAAATGCTAAATCCAAAAGCTGAAAAATTTCACATCATTATATAGCTGGGCAACTATATTGCCCAACTAATGTCACTGGCTAACTGATTTAAAAATCAAGTTTCAATAGAGTAATAATAATAATAGCAATTAAATTTATGACAGCCAACAGGTAATAACATAAATGGAGTTGACAATATATTTATCATGTTTAAACTTCATACAACTATAATATCAGCTGTCTATTCAAAAAGAAAAGATACAGACATTTCTTGTCTCACTTGCATCAGTACTCTCTGCTAAGAATTTCTGCGCTTGTTGAATTACACTGCACAAGAGTATTGCACAATTAGTTTATGGAAGAAAAACTTAGTAACCATTTTAAGTTTGAACCCAGAATCAGACTGAAGTACTCAAGCTGGCTACAACAATGATAATCTTGAACGAATTATAGTTGAATGGTTCAATCATAAAGCAAATAAAAAGCCATGAGACAATAAATATGTAAGGTATCACAATTTGTCATAACAATTAGAAAATCAGACAAATTCTCTCCTAACAGAGGAAGAAAAGCCCAAAGAACTTAAGTGCTTAAGTGCATCATTAGGTGACCAAATTATTCATCAGTTTCAAGAGATCAAATAAAGATGAGAAAATAGGTGCACCTTGACAAACAATAGGCGAAGGCCAGTACTGTTGATAATGATCTAACAAAATTCAAAAGTCGTTCCTTAACAACCTGGCTAGTTTCTGAAGGTAGGATTAATGGCTCCAATGCTCTGCAATTTGTTAACAATTCAGTACAGGAGAATAGGCACAACAAAGAAAAAATATAACGTATTCAGAATCTGTTATAGTTATTGTCAAAACAGAGAAACCTGCAAATAAGTATTGCTCCAGTCCATAACAGTAATGGCTGAAGGTAAGAAGTTACTATATAGTAAGTGGTACTTTTCTTCCAACTACTATCACTCCTCTGCAATATCAAACTTAGGTATTAATTACATTGAATCAGTTAATGCAAGGATGAAAAGTAGAACATCTGCAATATAACCTGAAAAAGTAATTTCCTTGTCTGAAACAATAATGGACCAACACCCCATACAGCAAAAATGATAACACCAACTGCAGGAATCAACTTTACTATGGTAGGACTATTTTGTAACACATTACAAGACCTGCATAAAAACACATAACATAAGTGTATACTTTAGAATACATGGAAGTTTCCAAAAATATATCCTTTCATATCTTAGATTATCCTCTAGAATTAGTTTGTTATTTCCTTATTATCACTTAGGATTGGTTACCATATTTCCTAAGCATATCATGATTTGTTCCCTTAGATAGGATTATGATAAGTAGAAATAAGGATTAGTACTCTAAGTTTATGAACACATCAATACATTGTAATACATCTCAATTAATTTCAATTATCACTTCATTCTCTTTTATCTCTCTTCATCCTTCTATATCTAAAACATTGTAATTTTAACATATACAAACAAAAAAACAAGTAGATTGCTTATATTTGTACACTTATTGGCAGTACAAACACAAAAAATTACCTAGCCAACACTGTAGCAGCCACCTTAACAGCAGGAAGCTCATTTGGTTGGCCTAAAAAACAATGACACATAAAAGAGCGGGATTTGCAAGATAAAGTATGTGGTGGCCTGTTTACATGACGAAGGTGTTGAAAACCCCTGCATTCCTGTCTCATGCACTGCAATAGAAGATGTCTTACAATAGAATGTAACAAAAAGAAAATGAATGTACAATTTCTTGATTTTGAAAAGACATTATCAGGTTGTCTTTAATACTATAAAGTAAACATTCAGTCATCAATGAATCCAGGCACAAAATGAACAACTTCAACATTATTGCCTGACAATATTGCAGAAACACGTAGAATGCTAAAGAATAAGAGAATAAGAGTCAGTTTAGGTAAGCTTCTCCACAAACACTTATAAGAGATGAAAACAAAATGAATCAAGGAGAAAAATGAATCAAACTTCTCTGATAAATTAAAATTAACTTACGTGCCTTGATTATTTAAAGAGCTCTCCCATCTAACTACTTCATAAGCACCTATATACTTAACAAAGCCTGATATTATTACCTTAGAAAAGTCTGAACAGTTGGGCTTTATAATTGAAAAGCTCTCATAAGCTAGAAGCTAATCCAAACTAGACCTAAGTCATTTACAGAAGTAAAAAGAAAGCCTAAGATTTTAAGCCACACAAAAGACCATTTGCTATTAAGTGTATTATAGATCAACAAAAACAAAAGCCTTGTCCCACTAGGTGAAGTCGGCTACATGGATCACACGACGCCATTGAGCTCGGTGAAAGTATTATTCACCATAAAATCCCCTTACCCGTTTCATAGGACTATAGCCATGCAAACTACTTTGCTCCCTGGTGCTTCCAGTGGTCTTTATTTCTCACCATTTCTTCTATTGGTGTCACACCAATACTTCATTGTGTACAATCATTTCATAGTATGTCCTTTCTTATGTGGTCATATATCCATCTTAACATTATCATTTCTACTACTTTCACCTTTTTCTCTTATTATAGACCAAACCACAAAAAAAAATAAAAACTCCCAAGACAAAAACATGATAAAAGACAAGAAATTGTGTAGAAACAAAACTCAACAATAACAAGTCTATAATTCAAAAAATAAAAAAGACATATCAACGTGTCATGCTAAAATTTTACAACAATACCATGAAAAATATTTTGGCACACCAATTCCACGAGTTAGCAGCAAGCAACAAGACCATATCGCTATATTTTAAGAACATACCGAAATAGGATATGAAGGACCTGCACTAAATAAATGTAATTTGCCACGATCCGTTGCCCTCTGTAAATTATAAAGTGATATGAAGGTGACAACAGATGCAAAAATAATGAACCTTGCAAAAAGAATACATAATTATACAGAATTTCTGTACCGAATGTTTATTGCAGTCCAGGTTCCTGCAAAGTCCCAATCCATGGGACAACTGCAGGGAACCGGGAAGAGCCATTATTGTATCGAAACAGATATCCAAGAAGGACTCACTAGTAGCCGGAGAATGTTTAAATATAGTATAGTATTTCAGACTTTTTACGCAATTCAACACGTTCTATGCAGATCAAGTGCTGCTGACGGACTTTGATAATCTTTCAACTCAGCTACCTGCAGATAAACTGATATTTGATTATATGACCATCAAAAGGTTAAAGGATACCAAATATGTACATATTTCTGAGCCGAAATTCCAGTAAAGCTCTAGAATCTTGATAGAAGGCATCACAAAACATAGAATAAGAGACCTACATCTCTAACTATCTCTAGCATCTAGGGAGGTTTAGGTGTACAAGTTTTGGGCCAACTAAATCCACTATCCTTGCACCACCATCTCTTATGGTGTGTTTGGTTTAGAGGATAAAAATAGAAGAGAAATTTTTGAATTAAAGTAGAGTGTAAAAGGTGTGAATCCCTCTTAAAAAATACAAAGATCCTCTCCAGTATTATTTCAATCTTCCCTTCCAAACTTTTGGGTAAGCATTGACAAAATTGATTTCAGGTAAAATTAACTTTGAAGTGATATGATTTATGTTAAGCTGTTTTAATTCTAAAAGCAAGTTAGAAAAGACTACATAAAATTGCTTCAACTCAAAATCAATTCCTCAACAAGAAATCAAACTATGAACATTTGGCTAAAATTATTGTAATTGATGTTTCAACGTGATTCTGGATAATCAAACATGAAACCAAATATGTACTAATTTAGCATTAAAACCCTTACACCTTAAAATTTTAAGTCAGCCATGAACTCACAGTTTCATCACCAAAACGGCCCCTCTCCAAATGAAAAAAAAAAAAAAAACTTGATAACCCCTTCATAAAAAGAACCTGAATTTGCTACTTACACCAGAATAATTGGGAGGGGGCAGGATTAAACAAACAAAACAGCTATTAGACTGTGAAATTCAGATAAAGCTGGGCTGGGAAAACTAAGATATGCAAATAAAAGATTAGAAATTTGGAGAATTAGGAGAATGGGTTGGTTACCTCTGACTCTTCAAAGTCTCCACCCGCCAATGGTTTTTTGTCGGCCAGCTTTTTCGAGGCGCAGCGCAAAGGAACAGAACAGAGCCATTATTTTTTGTTTTTATTTAAAATTAAAAAATAAATTGATTGAAGTTTGATTTCTTGTGGGCCCGACCGAATGGCTCGCATTTGTGCACCAGAAATTCGCATTTGTCTTGTCAGCCAT
The DNA here is from genome assembly GCA_007407185.1 of Glycine tomentella. Taxonomy (NCBI): domain Eukaryota; kingdom Viridiplantae; phylum Streptophyta; class Magnoliopsida; order Fabales; family Fabaceae; genus Glycine; species Glycine tomentella. Next base: position 951,008 of record PYAF01006234.1, on the reverse strand, counting down.
AGTTTTGATTTCCACGTGTCCTCTCAGACATTCGCTGCATCCATGCGCACACACACCACTGGTCATTTTTTTTCGCTATCTCATTATTGGTGTTTTTGTTGAGATAAAATTTAAAAATAACAAATGTGAGTCTTTTATGAAAACAAGTGGGAAAAGGAAGAGACATCTGGGCTAGTCAGTGAGATAGGAAAATGAAACTCTAGTTTTAAAGTATTTTTGTGATCTTCATGGTTGAAGTTTATAATTTTTTAATTAGAGTTTCATTTACACAATAAAAAATATTAAAAATTAGCTTACATTATTAAAGTACAATTTTAATTTAAAATATTATTATTATAAAAAATATATGTTTAACTTGTACCTAACTCCTTAGTAAATTAATCAACATTTAGCAATTGAATTGCTTGAGAAATTTTAAATAAAAGGAGTAAGTATGTGAAAATTTTAAAAAACATTGTTTTAAAGTTAAAAATTACATAAATGTTTTACAAATTGTGAAACTCTATGAAAAAGCAGAAGGTTTAGAAGCTGTGTATAAATATACATTGCAAACTTATGGAAGATCAATCATGAGGGGCAACAATATTAGCTTACATAAAAAAGAACTAGGTGTAATTTATGGAAGTGCATTGAAACCCAACAAAAAGAATACACAAGGTAAAACAAATGGATCTCATATACAATCTAGAAATGTCCATGCTTCAAGTTGAACGACGTTTTTGATAAAAATCTAAGAGATGCACATCTCATTCCTCTAGCTAGCATATTTATTCCCTATTGCAAGCAACTAACTGTTGAGCTCCTTAAATAGTGACCTTATATCAGATAATGTTTCAAGTTTATTTATACCCGTGGGAGAATGCATTATCATATTCTCTTTTACAAGCAACTCATCATCCTTCTTAAAAATTATTCCTACACTACCATTCTCAAAACACTGCACTATGCTTCTCAATGTGTCCATTAGTTGACTGTCTGCAGACTGCAGTAACGCACTCACATTTTATCACCCAATCCTAAAACAAAACCCAACAAGTTTTCCCTTTCTGATGACAATCTTGTAACATTTTCAAGCAAACTTCTATTCTCTATCTTGAGTTTTTGAAGAAAAACATCTGAGCCTCTTAGCTTGTTCTCCATTTGATCAATCAAATTCTTTATTTGTAATTGTTTTGCATACATTTCCTCTTCAATATCTAATGCAAGCTGTTCTCATTGCCTCCAATTTTCTTCTTGCAATTTCAGTTTCTGCTCCAAATCATGGATATCATACTCAAGTTCCACCATCATCAACTTCTTCTCTTCAATTTCAAGTATAGCTAGAACCTCAGCTGCTGTGATCTTATCACAAGCTTCTTTGACATGAATAATTTCAGCCTGTTTCTCAGCAAGCTGTGAGGAAATGGAGGTTAAGGAGCTAGAAAACTTCTATTCCAGTGAAGTCATGTGTTGCATGATTTCATCTGTTCTCATATTCTTTCCCTTTATAATTTGGATAGGATTCTCTTTCTCAAGCTCCATGTTGCCTTTTGCAACTTTCAAATTCTCTTCTATGTGACTCTTGTTCAAGCCTTATAACCCCTTTCTGGAGCTCCTCTAAAATCTTGTCCTTCTCCTCTATGATCTGGAGATATGTCCCTTCAACAGTTTCAGAAGACTCGGCTGTTTCCCAATTTGCTGGAACAGAAGCTTCTGTTTCCTTTACTTTTGATTCTTGTTCAAATAGTAAACATGTTGCTGCAGGCATTCTATTTTATTCTCTTTCTCTTCTAACTTAAAAACCAAGCTATCTTTCTCTTGCTTGAGGCTTTCACTAAAATCTACTTGTGCAAGGAGTGAATTTTCCAGTTCTTTGCGCATGACAAGATTTTCTTCAAGACCGTTCCTCAAACGTTCAACAAATGACTTCATATTCTCAATTCAAACTCCATTTCACTTTTTTCACATATTCTCTCATCCAATTCAATGTTTGCCCTGTCTAAAGCATCATAAACTTCCTTAAGTTGTTCTTTGAAACCATCTTCCATATGCAAAGCCTTGTGCCTATCAAGTTCGTTGTGTGGCAAATGCAGCAGTTCATTGGCAAGTCCATAGGACTCAACCTGCATCATCAAACATGCTGCTTTCTCTCGCTCTTCATTGATATCTTTCTTGGAACTGATCAAAACAGCATCTTTCAACTCCAACTGCTTCATCAATTGAAAACACTTGTTCAAATTTGAGACTTCATCTTCCAGACACTTTCTCAGGCTTTCTTCATGAGCAAGGGCTTGTTTGCACATCTGTAACTGGTGTTGCAGATCATGTGATTTTATTTTATGATAGTCTAACAAAGACTTCAATGAGGAAATCTCATCAAGCAATGTAGATTTTTCCAACTCCCACTCCTTCTTACTTGCCTTAAACTGATCTATAAGTTTTTCATGCACCTCTTCAAGATGTTTAAAATGTTCCTTCTTCCATTTTATTTGTTCTTCCTCCTCTATCGCCAATACATACCCTCTTTTTTCATCTTTCCACTTTCTAAATTTATCATCACAAATTGCACCAAGTGCATCATTTGCACACTGTGATGTTTGGTGATGGACTCTTTATTATTTAAACTCTCGCTGAGATAATCATTGATATCATCTGCCTTTTGAAGCATTTCTTGATTCAGCTTCTCAACTTTGAAAATAGATTCATGTATCTTATTGGCCCGTGCATCATAGTATTTCTTTAAGTTCTGAAGTGAATTTGTCTTGTCTCTTAGTTTTACCGTAAGTCTCTCAATTTCAGCTTTAGCTTCTTCCATTTCTTCATAAACATCCATTGCTTGGTATTTCACATATGTGACATTCAAAAAACCTGTTTGCCAGCACTGAATACAAAAAAGGAATGAAGAGCTACATGAAGACCGCAACCAAGATAAAAGATAAGTACATAGACAACAGAAAAAACATTGTAGTTTGCATATAGAGAGAGGTTGGAGTAGGAATACAAGTTGACATTTCAATTGACTTGGGTTATTTCTTCCTCTATAAATCACGACATATAATGCCAAATATTGCTCAAGATTTTATCATTCAAGAGTACTTCCTAGGAAGACTATATATGATTACTCATGGCAGTAAAATGTATTCATATCATTTTTAGGTCATTAAAACGACACACCCCATGATACGTTGCTGCTCTCCAAACTCCAAAGTTATGAAAAATTAAACATTAGAACATCTAATTGTTGATGTTACAAACACAGCATGCTTGGTTATTAGATAGAATTACGATATCATCAATGGCAATGCTACATACAATTCGTCATTATAAGATAATATAATATCAAATCTAATTCCCCATTGACGCTTGATTTATTCAGCCTTAACATAGTGCTACCTTCATTTTCTATTCGCTTCCTATGTTTAATTTTCCTGTTTACATATATGATATGATACCCTCTTAATTGAAACTAAATATGAGAGGTTTATTTTTTCATATCAACTTGATTAGATTGCATTTTACATGACACTGAACCATATATTCAATAAACATTAAACAATGCTAACAATGCAATAACATGGGCTAAAAATGTTTCAACATGTTAACTAAACACTACAAAAAAAAAAAAAAAAAAAAAAAAACAAAAAAACAAAGAGAAGAAAGAAACAAGTGAAACCCAGAAACTGACCTGAGTTTGAAGGAGAGATATGGAAAGTTGGTTACTCTATAATCCATATTACGTTTCATAACCATAAATAGACGTAGCCGCTTTTTTAATCACAACAATTGTTGAACGAGCTAGCCATTGGATTGTACTTGTATACGTTTTTTTTCGGCCCAGTCCAAAAACTACTTTGTCGGCTGTCTATTGTTTGAGGGCCCAAAATCTTTTCCATGACAAATTAATATTGGGCCTTGCTTTTTACACTCCTTCTTTTTAAACCTTCGATTTCTAATTTTATCCTTAATATTAACTCTTCAAAAATATTCTCTTCTTCCTCATGTCCCTTTACTTCTAGTTTAGAAACACAAGCCCTGCCTTGTCTTTCCTTTTTCGTTCATGTTGGAGATCTCACCGTAACTAGTGATAGGACCAAATTAAAATATATAAGTGTGGACAATCCTTACCTTATAAGTTAGGTTTGTATTGTTGATTTAGAGCTCATTTATAGTATCGCATCTAAGATTAATGACCTAAACAAAGTTAGGTTTAGTTTACAGAATAAGTGGCATCCCCACATCCAATTGTGAGTACAGGAATTTTTTAATTTTTTTTGGTGGAATGGGTACAAGAAATGTTATTCTCCTTATTTGGAGATTTAGTTTTTGTTTGTACTTGTTTCCTTGGTAGATAAAGACAAATCCTTTATAAATATTGCTCTAAGATGCGTTGAGAATTCCTTTGATGCCTAGGACTACTAGATTATTGTGGAGGCCAACCAAGTCCTATGGAGGCCAGTCAGGCCTGTGGGGAGGCCAAAATTCTTTTGGGCCTTTAGGCCCCTCCTTGTTAGTTGTTACCAAATTAAAATCATAAACATGTTAGGAGGGGAGAGAAGGTCCTTTATCCAGGATCAATTTTTCAATATGAAATTAAGCATGTAAAAATTTATCTAAAATTATATTAATTAATATTTTAACATGATTTATAAAAATCTAATATGAAATCAAACACACACTAAGCATCTGTTTGGAAACGATTATAAGACATAATTTTTCACGTTCAACAAATAAATACAAAAGGCAAAAGCAAGAGTTGGTTGCTTCAGACATGTGACTTTTTTTTTCACGTCAAATAGGTTTTTCAAGCATTTCCAAACACATTGTAAATATTTACCTAAGGCACGCTAACTAATAATTTGTATGTGTTGAGACATGTGTTTGTAAAATTGATTTTGAGTCAACGTGATTTTGTACAATTAATTCTAAATAAATGCAATTTTTTTATAACATAATTTTTGTTTGGATAATAAATATTAGAAAATTGATTTTGACACAATATTATTTGAAAAATCTTGAAATTAAAATTAATTATAGTTGCATAATTACCAAAATATAGTTAAGTCCAACTAAGAATATACATGAAACAAATAGCATAACTCGTGTTATATATAGTTGATGTAAACTCCAATAACTTCAATTAAACTAGAGTCTAAAACTTAGAATCATGTTTCTAACATAATATCCAGTATCATGGTGAGCAGAAAGTCATATTTAATTCATCCTATACTCAAACTGAAATGTTTCATTCGGAGATCAAACATCTTTCAATGTGATTCTGAATATGAATCGAAACACACAAAAAGCTAGGGCCTTTCTACAATTTATATAGATTAATATTATCATTTCATTTTTTTCATCTCTTTTTTACCTTATTCATTTTGTCTCTTCTTTTCTATTACATCTTCCCAAAATTGGAGCAGAACTACAACATTTTCGTGTGACAACAGATCAAGAATTAGTTAGCCAAAATGAACTAGCAAGAAACTAGAAAGGACAAACGGATGGATGATGGTGCCCAGGACAAAGAAACCATGTGCAGGCACAAGGCCCCTCCAAAGCATATACATACATACATATATATATATATATATATATATTATTGGAAAAAAGATACTATTTTCCCCTTCCTATTATGAATGATCTTGCACAAGCAAAATATTTTATGCACAAACAATAATTATGCAAGCAACACAACACAATTTTTAACGTAGAAAACCTTTTCAATGTGAGAAATAAAAATCATAGACCGATCTCAGAGTCCATCCAAATTCTTCACTATCAATAAAGTGAGATTACAAAAGGGTTTCAACAATCATTACAATCAACAAACAACTTCAACAAAAGTTATACCAAACCATCACAAGAGATAAACATACAAAATAGGCTTTTGTACGAAATTAATTTCTACTATCCAAAATAACAACTAACAAATCCCAATGGTCTAATTGATGTATTACAAGAAAGGAACACATTGACAAAATTTGACAACAATCCAATGGTTAAGCAAATAGATAACCCTTTTCTCAATATCATTGTCCGAAACAAGACAGAACAGAGCAGAAATTCTGATAACATCTATTTGCAGTTGAAACAATCCCTCTTGAAAATACTTTAATGAATGATTCGAACGGTCAGAATGTAGAAACAAATTTTATTAACCGTTCCTAAAAGTTGAATGTAATCCAACGGTTAGTGTGAGAGAATGTCCCTCGCAATAACGCTGCATGCTTCAGAAAACACTTTTAGAATCAGTTCAGTTTGGAAATTTCCGGTAATACTACAAGCCTCTATTCATGAAATGAACCGTTAGATGTTAATATTGGTAAGTCACAAACTTGCTGTAAAAATGCCACCAAGATCTAACGGTTAAACAAGAAGATTGAAGGATGATAATTTTTGCCCTTCTCAACATGCGAATTTGAATGCTCTTTTTCTCCTCTCTTTTTTCTCTCTCTTGTTTTTTAAAATTAACCGCCAACCTATTAAAAGAATGAAACCTAATATTTCCTTATTGGGCTGAACTTGACTTGGGATTCAAGCTCAATATATATATATATATATATATAGGGGCGGATCTAGAAAAATAATTAAGGGGGGCACTAGTGACAATCACACACTTAGTAGCGAGGGTTCAGGGCAGCGCCCTTGAATTTTTTTTTTTGTAAAAAAATTAAAAGAACAAACAATTATAAATCATAATCTAAAGGAACAAACAATGAATTTTCTAACATTCATATAAGATACAAGAAAGTATAGAAATATATATCATATGTATGAAGTTATAAATATAAATCTGGAGAATATATCTAGCATCAGAGATTTAGAATGCTAACTTTGCAAGCAAAAGAAAATCTTACTTTTATTGACGTACAAATTGAATCACGGCTTACAAGAACGATACTATCTATCAACTCCTTGTATATGCGAAAAATTTCTTCACCGACCTCTTTAATAGTTATATCATCTGTAAATCCCCAACCACTTTAAAAGGGTATATTATGAAAAAAATTTAAAATAAAACATATTAATAATTTATCTTGAAAATTTAAGAGACTTTGAATGTGAATCGGTATATATATATATATATATATATATATATATATATATATATATTCCACCCTATCACATGCATCCTCAGCTACATGTAACTATATGTCTAATTAGCACATACTACTACATACCTTGATGTGAGCCATTCACTAACCCAAATTGTAATGAAAATGACTACCTAAGTACACGCGTACGTGCACACATTCCTTCTATCTCAACCTTACTTTTCTTCCACCATTGCCAATTGCATCCTTCTTTTCACTGTTCTTAAGTCCTATCATCTATGGCATATAGCCGTCTCCTTCCTCTATGACAGTAATTTGAGGCTCTCTTTCATATAATCCACATAAATAAGAAAAGGGGCCGGCTGCTTTTTGTCTCAACTTAACTCATCATGATATATAATTGGAGAGAGGCTTAACCTATCTCCTTAATTTACTCAATTTATGGCAATCATAGTTTACGTACTAATAAATTGGTGAATCAGAAGATTGAGGAATTAAGACTTTAATAACTAGGCAATTTAACCAAACTTATAAATACATGTTTGGAGGAGAGTTAGGAGAATTCAAAAATACTTTTAATCTTTTATTCTTAGAACCACAAATTCTTCCTCTTTTATTCTATATCTAAACATAGAGTTGCTAAATTGGTGAGACATTGGCTGTCTTTCCAGAGCAAGTTGCAAGCGTAGAGGAACGAAAATATCATGTTATATAATACAAAATTCAGTGCTCCAGCATTTTGTCTTTTTGAGGAAAGAACATAAAAGAAGAATCATCATGAACAAATAGGGTCAAAAATCTCTTCCTAAAACAACCGTGAGCGAGGGTGGGCACGATTAGCATTTTCTATTGTCTAGCTTCAAATGATTCTATGAACAATAGCATATCCTATAAATATAATTATAAAAACCCAGTAATACTTTTAGTCAGGATGCACTTAGAAGAATTTTCTGTTTTGTTTAAATCAACAATTTGAAAAAAGTATTAGTGAAGAATTGGGGATCATACATAAATCCATACTTGTGAATTTATCCCACGAATATTATTGGTGAACATTACAGGATTTGACAAAACAAACTTAATTCTTTTCAATTTCTCTGCTGGTGGCTTTGTCTTGACGTTCAATTTTGTATGCCGATCGAAATTTCAACTAATATACAAATACTCCACTTGTCTATGAGAAATAACTAATATTATATAAATTCGCATGATCTTTGAAAAAAAAAAATATGAAGTCAATATTAAATTTAATTACTTATTATCATTTTATTCACTAAACATATCATATGTTAATATATACCGTATTATCTTTTAATCAACGTCACACATTTTTTTAAATTAATGTGATTATTAATTTAATTTACACCTTCAGGACTTTTATTTTTATTATTATTCAAGAACAAATGTCATAATGCTTTTTAAATTCAAGAATTAAAACGACAGTTCACTCAAAAAAAAAAATATCCAGCACAGACAATGGTAAAGATAACTTATAGAAAAAGAAAAAGAAAACAATTAATAGTTTGCTGAATTAACAAGGAAATAGAAAATAAATAAATAAAAATCTTGTGTTGTCGTTTGGTGTCTTGAGCACATGGAGTGCCCAAGTGGGGGAAGGTAAAGGGTTCACCTGCAAGTTAATTAACATGAAGTCTGGCTCAGGTACAAGTGGGTAGATATGTCCCACAGCCATGTTTTTGACACTAAGCAAGTGGCCACAATTTGTTTTTTTTAACAATTGTACTTTGCGGCCAAACTGATTACCTCAATTCATGTAAATCTTTATGAGTTGGAAATTGTGGTTACGTGCGTTCTTTTTCAGTTTTTCCTAGATCAAGTGATTAATCAAGATTCTGCAGCACATCAACGGGAAATATATAAAAAATTGAATTAAAAACATGGTAGTTGAGTCATCTTAATCTTGTAAAAACTACTTTCCATACACAAGCCAACGTCACAAAACAGTGCACGGGATATTATGAAAATATCATGTATGAGACGATGGGCAAAAGGAACATTATCAATATTTGAAATTACACAAAATCATTTCAAAATTAAATTAGATATAGGAGAAAGACAAATAAATAAATCTTAATTATAGAGAGAGGAACTTCATTAAAGATAAGCCATTTTACAATTTCAAGTGTTCCAACCATAAAGTGAACAATTCATCAATTTTTTAGCTAAACGTGAACATTCCATCAATGGAGTTTGATTAGTGGAAAGATGAGTATGAGAGCAAGAGAAACGGTAACATGATTAATTTGTGACTGAATGATTATATATTTTTCCCTATGAAACGGGAAAACAACCCTTTGAATCTGCTATCACGAAAAGTTTGATGCTACTTTTCCCAAAGAGTGATTGCCATGATTAAGTTCATTTGATATGGTTTTTCCTTTTCTTTTCAATCAACTTCTTAATCGTAGATACTGTACAATGTGTGCATTATTCTCTAATTTTCACCTTATATAGGTCACATATTCAGTCTTTAATAAGTTTTTGAATTTGCTTGTGATGTCCTAAAAAAATAAGATTAGAAAGTGAATTAGAGCCTAAGATTCTTGGTGCATTTACTCAAGGATTTCTCAATAGTTTGAGCAATTCAATTTTACTAGTGCTGAATCAAACCTCACATTCTCCACTAAGAAAAACGCAAGAGTGAAAATCTCCAATACGCGGCTTTTTTCTTTATTGTTTGTTCTCATCTTTTTTCAAGTTTCAATTTGTTTTTCATCCCTTTTCAACTAGAACTTGACTAAAATCTCTTCAGCAACAAGTTTTGAATTTGAATTTTGTAAATAAAAAAGATAAAATTAATATTTAATAATTGTATTTGATAGTTATATCTACATTGAAGTTAAAATTTCTTTCTTCTCCTCTTAAAATCACATTTTTTTTCTTTGTCTTTTTTGTTTTTCTTAGTGGTAATAATAAAATACTTATAATTATAAAAAAACCTTTGATGCTAAAGTCATTAAACAAAAAAAATATATTTTTGATACAAAATATATTAATGATTACTTTTTTAAAAAATAAATAAAAAACATAATCTAATTTATTTATGTTTATTTACAATCATAAAATTAAGTAACTTTAAAAAAACTGTTTTATAAGTTATTTAAAATGACTTCTAACTTTAATCACATTTTATATTCTTTTCAATTTCTAATTATTTTCAAAAATTAAAATAAATGCAAGAATAAATTTTAAATTAATTTTTTTAAATGACATTTTAGGAAAAAGTCGCACGTTTCAAGTGAATTTATGTCTCTTTTAGGTCGGATTAAATGAATTTTTCCAAAATCACTTTTAAAAAAATAAAATAAATTTATTTATTAATTAATTTTGTAAAAAATTTCTCATAGTAATTTCTTCAAAATCTAACTTTTAATCAATGCATAAATTATTTTTAACTTATGAAGAGGTTTTTTTCTTTTTTCTGTTTTATTCCTATAAATACTTATGAAAAGTTTATTTAAATAGAACTTTATTATGTCTAGTTTTTTTTTTACCACTTCAATATAATCTTTTTATCTCTATATCTTCAAGGAATAATAAAGTCAATTTTTGTGACATCCATTTTATTTTGTTTCTATTTTGTAGTTTTAGTTCTTTTTGGTTTGTTTTTTGATTTTAGTAATTCACGTAAGTGATGCGTTATTTATCTTATCAACCCGAACGTACTCTTACAGGTGTGGCTGTATTCTAATTCATGAGTTCAATTCCTTTTCAATGACTTATAACTAACTACAGTATTAAGAAACATGAAATTACATAGCATGATTTGTGGGCGCCACGACAATACATAAATTCACTCACTAAATAATTCGACCTTTTATCATTCCTTAACATAGTATATAATCATTTGAAGAAGGAAAAAAAAAAACTAAAACTGTTCTTTCAAAAGTATTAAAAAAATGGAAAATCAAGTGATTAGGAATTCAGGTTTTTATCCAAAATAATAATAATAATAATAATAATAATAATAATAATAATAATAATAATAATAATAATAAATTGATAGTATATGCTAGCAAACCCTTTGGCGCCTTTAGGTATATTTTTTAAATTAAAAATTGATTTAGTAAACTACCAAAAAATTAAAAAGAGCGTTAGAAAAAATTGTGATCTATTATTTTTTTTAGGAGAAAAAGATATTATAGGAAAGGAAGAGGAAAAAATAAAGATGATATAAAGAGATGTGAATTAAGTTTTGGAGGCTCACTATGCTCAAAACATATCTTAAGTTTTAATGAATATTTATAGAAATACTTTTAGATGATCTACCAATAAAATCTTCACATCAAGAAAATAATTTGAACCTATGTCCTTATGATATAAAAAGATATAGTCATTATCTAAAAATTATGTTTAATTAATATCTTTTTAAGAGTTAGATTTGTTGAGACTTGATACTTGATAGAGGTAACTAATTACTAGACTTATACTTATCTTGCATAGGTAGAAAAATACATAAATAATTAAATAATAATTTAATTAGACTAATATAAGATTAATAATTTTTTATAAAAAATATTTTAAAATGTGTACCTATAATTTTTTGTAATTAGTTGGTAATATAAATAAAAGTTTAATGTTTGTGCATTGACAATGTTTTACAACATCATTCAATCATAAATCATGTTTAAATTATTTTAAGATAATTATTTTTAAAATTAACAAATTTATTATATATAATGGATTATGATTGGATCACCGTAGATCTTTTTATATTATCATTGTTAGTGCATAACTTTTTTCTCTATAAAAATATTAATACTATAAGTGAATAAAAAATAAATTCAATAAATAATATAAAAGTTTGTGAAAGTTTTTTCTCCTCTTCCAAAAGATTTGATATTCTTTTAACATGTACAACAAAATTTAGGACGTCTGACCAAATTTTTTCTTCAGAACGCCTTACAAAAAGGCATCATTAAAAGTTTATTGTGACTACATAAAATATATAGCAATAATATGTGTGGTGCTCATACTTTGAAACACACCACTTTCCACTAAATAAAGTCATATATAAAAACAGTGTGTAAAAAACAAAATGAAACTAGTTTTAATTAGATTATAAAAATTATAAGCTGTAGAAGTAAGTACTATGTGTATGGCATATTTAGCATATATAATGGGATTGTATGTCATCGGTGACACAAACAAAGAAAATGAATGGCTAAATCCGATCAAAGAAATATCATTAATTAGATCAACGACAATATCCATATATAACTTTAACTATATATTGGTATATATCATAAATACGTGAGCGTCCCTTAATTTATTACTATATATATTTTTATATCATGAAAGCTTTGATTCATTTATAAAACTTCCCTAATTACTATATTGAAACATCAATTCCTGCAACTCTATGATTTAAATAGATGTCGTATATATCATCAATGGCAATAGCGTTAGCCAAACGGTAACGATGTAAATCTTTCAAAAGAAGAGAGGCAGGGGGGCAAAAGTCAGTTGAAGGAGCTCTTTCTAAGAAAATCCAATGAGAAAATACACACTTTTTTTTTAAAAAAAAAAATTCTTGGTACTTCGATACTTGTCATCGTTTTAGCTTTGAGATCTTTTTTTAGATTACTTAATAATTCCCATATTCTATATTCTTTGAGTATTGATTACTCCATAAACACCCACCTTTCAGTTTGCTCGAAGAAAAAATGATGACCGACTTTTATCAATTTCGTAGAAGCTTGCGGATCAATCACGAAGGTGTTTCGTGCCATCTTTAACCTGAAAATGATTTTGTCTAATGCAACTTCTTTAATTACTAATACAGACTTGAAATTGATTACCATTTAATAATCTCGGTTTTAATTTATTAAAAATATTTAATTGGATGACTTAGAGGTCTTGTTGATTAAATTTATGAACTTTTCACAATTAATTCAATCAGTTCGAAATTAGTCCTCACATTAACTACAGTTATTTATTTAAGATTTTATCAAGATTACTAAAGTTGGTCTGTACTGTAGCATTTTCCAATATAACTACAAGCAGTACAATTTTATGTGAAAATGAAAAAATGAAAAAATGAAGCTGACATTGGATTATTGGATTTGTTAAATGGTCAAAGAGATTCCTAGATTACTACTTGATATAGAAGTTAGTTTGGAGAAGATAAACTTGATTTGATTTCTCATTTATCTTAGGAAGTTGTTACAAGATTTTGTTTTATTCCCTAAGTATAGTATGTTTAAACAGCTAACTTTTACTATAGATATGAACATTTACTAATAATTATTCGACAAGCGGAAAACCTTATATAAAGAAAAACACCACTTCTTTAATCATTAGTTATTCCATATAATCTTATATCTTATATTGGTATATATTAGGGTGACATTATTGACACGTGTCAACAAGTTGGCCGCACATGCATCCCATGATTGGGGTAATGTCCATCCACGTCAGCAACTTTGGACGGTTATTATATCTCTCATCACTGAATCAACGTCCAGTAATTTTTCTGATTAAAAAATAATATTGTTAACTACCTTATGCTATATGCCAGGAATGAATTATTATAAGATGTGTAAGGGTCTAGAGTAAGACGATGAGACCTTGACTTTGGACGTTCATCAGAATGACCGGTGCAATTTTGACCGTTGGATGTGAAAAGATGAAAAAGGTGAAAAAATAGCTCTATAAATTCAAAAGAAGACGAGATTTTGAGCGATTGGGTTTGGTTCTCAGTGTACCCAGAAAAAAGAGGCAGAAGGAGGAAGAAGAAGATCAGAGAGTGAGTGAGGGATAATTGGCGGTTAGGGTTTCGAATTGACTCACTGAGTCTTTACATTGTGTCGCCGGTTTTTTTTCTTTCGCCGGAGAAAACTCTTGCTCCGATCTCCTCTGCTTTTTGTTTCCGATAGCATAGCCGTTTGAAAGGTTCGGTTTTTCCGGCGAGGAGTGTGGGATTTTCCGGTGATTCCTTGGTTATGAATTGAGTTTGGGGGAATTCTCGATTTTGACCCTAAAGCAAAGGTCTTTACTCAAAAGTTTTACTGGATTTCGTGTTTTTTTTTTCTTTTTGATTTTTTGCGTTGAGTAGACCGAACATGAGTTTGTGTTATTGTGTTTGAGATTTGGGGTTGATATTTTTTGGTAAATAGAAAAAGAAGATAAAAATTTATTCTTTTGAGATTCTGATAACTATCTTATCCTTCTCTTCTTTAATTTTTTTAATATTTTCTTGTGCTTTTCTGGGAGCGTAAATGTCTAGATAATTTTTGCTAACATTTAATTTTGGGAAATGGGTCAGTGCATCTAGGCTAAGTTCTTCAACTTGCTGAATTGGGTTTGATATTTGAAAAAAAAAAAAACCTTTTGTAAATTCACTGCATCTGTTTCATCCGTGTTTGTGCTTTTTTATCTTTCAAAAAAATTGCGTTTTTATTGGTTGTTATTAGTTAATAGGTTTGTTGGGTTGAATTTATTTTTGTGCCACATTTTCCAATTGATTTCCTTTTGCTAATGAATCAATGGATCATTTCCTAATATAGTGGTTTCTGCAACAGGCAGGAACCACTGGCCATTCCGTTTCTCAAAAATTTTGGGCTCGTTCTTTCACAAATCTTTGGCCTCCAAAAGAGCTTCTTCAACCATTGTGACTCTTTAGCTTTTCAAATCACAACTGGGAGAGTATGGCTGTCTCTTTGACCCGTTTGTCATGGTGGTTGTGGGGTAGTAGCAAGGAGAAAGAGCCTGTTTCTAGTGGCTCTACACTGAATTCATCTTCTGAATGGAGTTTTAAGGAAAGAGAGACTGTGAAGTTTGCTTCAGTGAAGGGAACAAAGATAGCTCCTTCTCACAGGAAGGTTAAAAGAAAATGGCAGAGCAGGGAAGAGAGGAGACGTGATAGAGAGTATGAGTATGATGTTGTGTTGGTTCCATCTGATGGTGATGGTTGTTTGTCAAGCTCTGAATCTGATGACTCAGATTTTTCCATTGGGTGGTTGGAGCCTCATGGCTCTGATTTCCTTCAGAGTGATGATGATTTGGACAATAGTTTTGCTGTGCTGGTTCCTTGCTATAGAAAGGAGGTGTTGAGTTCAAACAAGGAGCTTTTGAGTGCCATCAAGAACCTTCCAAATGAATTTTCTTCTGGTAACTAAGATTCAGAACGTGCACTTGAATTGTATGATTTTGTTTTCATTGAGTTATTTTGTTCTCTTTCAAAATCCTAGCACTGTTTAACTTTTTCTGAGTTTATTAACTTTTTTTGTGCTGGTTCTTTAAAGTCAAACAATCCTTGTTCAGGTGCTCTTTAAATTTTTATGTTATTGTATAGTATAATCCATAATTTTTTAGTTGGTTTGGCCTTCTTGATGATTCTGATGCTAATGAGGAAATGTTTGTATTTATCAGATGCTAATGCACTGCTTAGCAATTATAAATGCTATGGTAATTGGGGCTTCTAACTCGCTAAATCTAAATAGGAAAATACATGATACATAATATAGACCAAATAGTTTTGCCTTTTTTTAGAATTGTCTTCAAATGCATCGATCTACGAGGTTTTTGTTTTTATTTATTTATTTAATTTTTGTATTTTTGTGTGTGTATCCTATATGGTTATTGCTCCTCTTTTATTCTATGAATGGTTTCATCCATTATTTGCAAAGATACTGCCTTGCTTTTATGATTTCTTTGATAGTATCTTCTCTGTTCCAGGAGGTTTCCTTATGCTTCTGCCATGTGCTTTTTTTTTTTTTTTTTTTTTTTTTTTTTTTTTTTTTTTTTTTTTTTTTTTTTTTTT
>PYAF01006234.1:919232-935089 GCA_007407185.1 Glycine tomentella | reverse complement strand
TTTGCTTCGTGTTTTTTTCTATTAGCAAAGTCTTATTTTATATATATATATATATATATATATATATATATATATATTAAAGTCTTGGCTTGAAATTTTTACTCAGGTGGTAAATCACTTTTACTAAGTTGTTTTCATGAGAGATAAAAAGTTATACACTGAAGAAGCTTCACCTTCACAATCTGATTAAGATCCTAAATTCCACACTATACAAGGCAACTAATCACTGACTTACTTTTTAACACAGTCAAGTGACTTCTTACTTTTCTCTTCTTCGACCCTGTAATATTTTTAAATAATAAACAGAAATAAAAGATAGCGTATAGTATTACTATATGATATCTTAATAACATATGTTAACATAACTTCTTTCCTTTCTATCTCGGAACTGTTTCTTTGTTGTACATGGAAAATGAGTCCTATTTTTTAGATCTTTATGGTTTTGTAGTAGCCTAGGCACACGGATCAAGTTGATTGAGAACTTGTAACAATTTCATACCCAAAATTGTAAGTTAGGCCCTATAGTGTTTTTTAAAATAACAACCTGCCATTATCAATTGAGCTCTTTGTACAAATCAAAACTAGGGAAAGTTGTCTTGTAATTTAATTATGGCAGTGGTTTCATTGAATTTTTGTTGAAACTCAATTGAGTGAAATCATTCATTTACAGTACTTACTATTCTGATTATATCTGTTGATGCATTCATATATGCTATTTGTGTATTGCCTTTTGAAGAGACTAGAGAACTGTACTTATTGTAATTTTGAAACTCTGGTTGAATTTGCAGCTGGCAAAAATTACATGGAACACTGGCTGGCTTCTCTTCAGAATTTAGAAGCTTAGAAAACTACATCTTCTATATGACTACGGACCTTTCTGACATCCTTCTAGAAGTAGAGGAGGCAAAATAATCCATCATCCAATGTATTTTTTGTACATAGAATCATCCTCTCCTCTTACTATAAAAGCTTAAATTGAAATGGAAAATTTCGATCTAGAAAAGTTCTATATGGCCAATCAATCACCACTATAATAAAAAGGATTTCACTATAAAAAAAAAATGGGATTTTCATGTTGATTGGATCTGGTGTTATAATGGAGGATTGCAAGAGTCATGTTTTGGATAAGATGAGATTTTTTTAACCCTAATTTCTTTTTATTGCTGGGAAATTTAAAATAATATAAATATTTTAAATGGATAATGCAATTCACATTCTTGATTATTCATACTTTTCACTAATTATTATTTATTTGTAAATGGACAAACAAAAATATAAGTAATTTAGAGAAGATACATATTTTGGTTGATTTACTTCTCTTTGGAAACCTTTTTGGTTTTGTAAACATATTCTCCCTTTTGCAACGCAAACCGGTTGGTTAATTACATTCCTTGCTTCTTTCCTTCTTTCCCTTTTGATTGATTCTTCATAAATTCATTTTGCAGTTTCCCCCCTTATCTCTTCTTCCCTATCCCGTTGGCTGTAAATCTGCATAACCCTTTTTATCCAACTTGGCATATCAAGTGTTGGACCACATGGAGGTGCGATGGATAGATGAGCCACATGGTTTTTCTCAATTAAATGAGAAAATGGTCCATTCTTCTTTAACTTTGATGATTGCCTTTAATGTGTGGCTCTCACTTTATTGATGCCGAGGAAATTCTGAAAAGGGAATCCAATCTAGGTCAACAATTTATTTTTTAATGATTTGTATAAAAATAATAAAATATATATTTATTTCTTATTTAATTTTCTAAAAAATAAAAACAAAAAAGAAATCTCTTGTCAAAATAAACAGTAAACAAGTCTTAAATATTTCTTTGGGCCTGAGAATATGTAATCATTTTGTTGTCAATTTGCCATCACCTGTAATATATCTCGCGTGTGAGAGAGAGGAATTAGATTCCATAAAGGTACCGTAAAAAAATATATATATATATTCCATAGAAGTGATATTTAAAATCGCACTATCTTATGCATGACGATATAAACTAAGATAAAAGGATTTAATTGTCTCTGCCACTTTCCCATTGTTTCTTTCCTTCTTTCTTCGTAATTACCTAATTTCAATTGTTGTTATGGAATTACAATGAAACCTAGGACTTGACCTCGAAATTAAAAGGCACTGTGAATAGCGAGTTATGCCATGAAAACAGGAAAATAAAACAAGTGAAGACAATTTAGTGTTTCCATCTTTTGCTCAATACAAAATTTAAAATGACAAAAAGAAAATCGTTGTGTACATTATTATTATCGAACTACAGTATGGTATACAATATGTTAAATTGTTGACTTTTAGTAATTGCTTTAATGTCATATCTAATATCAGTATGAAGTGGCACAACTGATTAAGAATTCGAAATTAAAAAAATGAGTTTAAATTTCCGTTATTAAACTTTCAATGAAAAAAAAAACATACCTAAAGATTTTTAATAAGTTTACTGTATAAAAAATTTGATACTAACAATTTATAATGTACCAAAGACAATTTATAGAAATTATATTCTTACTTACATAAAACTAAATCCTTAATATATATATATATATATATATATATATATATATATAAAGTAAGCGACAGGTATCTTCCTTTCTCGAGACAAAAGTTTTGGATGACAAAACCATGGGTTGTTGTTTGTCATTTATTTGATATTGCTTATAATACACTATAATTCTCAATTTTTTTTTTCTTTTCAAAACGTAGCAAAAGAAATAAAAATAACATTGGTAGCAAGAATCATATTGCATGTATTTTAAATTTATATAAAATATAAAAACTATAAACTGAAAGAAAATATTTAAAATCTCATCCCAAAAAAAAGAAAATATTTAAAATCATACAAATATTAATAGTGTTAATAATATTTTAAAATTAAAATATAATTATTTTAAATAATTAAAAATATCATGTATCATTTTAAAAAGATAATATGCTAAAAGAGTTAACCTCTTAATAAATAAATGAAAACTAATTTAATGTAGTACATATTTCTTTTGCTTAATTTTTTGAGATTTATTGTATGATAATCAAGGAAATCTATTTGCTCCTCCAACTTTCGGCCATTCAAAACTTCCATTTTATTTGGTTCTTTTAAAAGAGAATACGCTAAAAGAGTTTTCTTCTTTTTTTTTTAATAATTTTTTCCAATAATTGTAAATTTCATCTGAAAACTACGCTATAGCTAGTTTGTAAATTTACGAAAATTAAATTATCCGATGTAAATAAAATCAAAATTATTTTATGAACACAAATAATGACAATGGCTAAAACCTTAAAAGTTGTTTTGTAATCTTTAAAGAACTAGGGCCTTTTCATGATTATGTTATATAAACATTAATATTTTTTTTTACACAAATCTACTACTCGGAATATTTATTTTTAAAATTTTACATTCTCCCCCAAATTGAATAGGCCAAACAGACTATGTAACAGTGTGGGACGATAGATAAGATTTCTCTTTCAAAAAGATTTTGCTTTTCTTTCCAAATCTTTTCTAGTTAGAAAAAATGAAAAACAGAATTACTGAAAACAACACTATTATATTAGTCAAAGATTATAAAAAGGGAAAAAATCGTTTAAAAAAAAATCCTATTTATAGCGTCAGTGCTGGCCAAAGTCGTGAACAGAACGTGCTTCCAAAAAATAACAGAAATACACAATTTTCTATTTGGGGCACCTCTCTCAAACTTTGTTATACAAAGTGGCCATCTTTCTGCGACAAAAGTCGGCCACCGCCACCTTTACATTACAACTTTCCTAAGAAACTTTTTGTTCGATTAAATTTAGAAACTACTAGACAGAGCATTTATGTTTTCTTACAATAATTTATATAATTATATAATGTGTTAATTTTAAAAATTCAACACCATAGCAGTTTGGTAGGAGAAATAATTTGCTTTACCTCAGGATGCGACACATTGCAACGAAAAAAGTTTTTAACAATCAAGTAGCTAGTTAGATGGAGATTTCATACAAGAAAAATATTAAAAATAATTATCAAGTTAATCTTCCAACCATGCCTCCACACTTTGGATATGTTACCGCAAGAAAGTTTTCCGAACAATTATTTTTTCTTGTAATTAAGTTTGTAACTTTAAACTTACATTGGGAGAATGACTCACTTATATATCAATATCTTTTTACAATTATCTCCATGAAAATTTTATGTTTAATTCTCCTATTAAGAATATATATTACATCTAACATAGACAAAATTAACACTAAAAACATCGAGAGAAATCAAAGGTGTGTGTAAAACAAGCAAAGTTACAAAAAAAATCATTGATTTGAGTGATGTTTAACTTGATTTTTTCAAATAAAATCTCGGATTCCATCTACAAAGAAAAAAATATAGTTAAAAAATCTCATTTAAAAATAAACAATTAATTTTCTCAAAAAAAAAATAATAATAAAAATAGCCAAGTGAATACATTATGTTATTATGGGTAAAAAAAAAAAGAAGCAAGCAAAGCTGGACAATGCCACAAGCACGTGGGTCGTTCAATACTTCAATGCATGCATTATGTTTCTTTAATTTCATTTTTATTATTGGGCTGCATGCTTTTTCAAAAGCAAGGTTTGGACATTAAATTCGTGCGAACTTTGCTCCTCTCCATCATCCCATAATTAGCACAACATCTTAGTTCCCACGTTTTCTCTCTCTCTCTGAATCTCTTTCTATCTTTTTCGTTGATTATCTTTTTTTTCTTCTTTTTTTTTTTTCTTAATCCATTTCCCCACTTTCTTCTCTTGGTCCCTCAGCTCTGCTGTCATGGAATCCATGTCTTCTCTTCCCCATATCTTAAGCAGATAGAGTAATAGGAGAAACACGGTTTGCATGCTTTTTGACTCTCACATAATTAATATTAAGATCTCAATACCAACAAGGACCAAGACGGGGAATTAAAGAGACAATACACAAGAAGAAGAAGCAACCAAAATTATGTTGCAGAGAGCGGCGAGCAATGCTTATTCATGGTGGTGGGTTAGCCACATCAGAACAAAGCAATCAAAATGGATGGAGCAAAACCTTCAAGGTATGATCATCAGTTTATCTTCATTTTCTTTTTCATATTGAAGAACATGATCAACTCTGCCATTTATCTCCTTTTTCTGATGGAATTTTTTTACACATGCATGGCAGAAAAATATAAACGTACGGCTTGCATTGGTTTCAACGTTAGATTATATGTATTATAAGCTTTTGATGATCAATTTCATTTCACCATGGAATCAAATCTTTAAATTATGCTTGCCTTAGAGTGTTATCTATAATGTATTTATCGGTAATCAGGAAATTCAACTAGAGATGTTTAATTAAGAGAAAGATTTGATGTTGTGTTATTTACTCGAGCACAAGGTTTACTTGTTTTGCATGGATTCTGAAAATGATTCTCTACGTGCTTTTATTTCCAAATCTGGACCTCAACTAATCAAAAACCACATGTGCACTTCCTCTATCACTTTTCAAATTGAATTTTCCGAAAATCCAATATCTTTGACTCAATTCACATTATCCCAGAATTTGCGACACAGAATGACTCCAATTTTTGCCCACTTTTCCTGATAGAATGCCTTTCAGACAATGATTATGTTGCACAGCTTCACTTTTCTTATTAAACATATACTTATTTGAGAAATTAGGTATAGTTTGCATTCCTTGAAGTTGTTTCCTATGATTTTAGAATTTAAGGATATGCTTACCACTATCCTACATGCGAATATAACGATGGATGCTTGTTTACTCGTTAATTAAAATTTTATACTAAAAATTGGCTTGAATCACATGGAGATGCCTGTGTAAGATCAACATAACCCACTTGTATGTGCCTTTATACATGCATATAGCTGGCAAACTAAAATAATTGAACAAAACTGCAGATATGGAGGAAAAAGTGCAAACTGTTTTGAAGCTCTTAGAGGAAGAGGGGGACTCTTTTGCCAAGAGATCAGAAATGTATTACAAAAGGAGACCGGAACTAATAAGCTTTGTGGAGGAATCATTCAAGGCTTACCGAGCTTTAGCCGAACGATATGATCACATATCAACGGAGTTGCAAAATGCCAACAACACCATTGCTTCTGTCTTTCCAGATCGTGTCCCATTTATGGATGAAGACGAAGATGATGGATCACCAAGGCCTTCCAGAAAAAAAACAGAAGGGTTCAAAACAAATATTCCAAAGCCTCCCGTTAAAGATTTAAAAAGTGTCATCACAACAGCAGCAGCCACAAGGAGATTGCATGCCAAGAAGGCAGCTGCCACAGCAGCTTCTGCTGCTCCGAAAGTTCCTAAATCTGGTTTGAGCAGAAAAGAGGCACTTGAAGAGGTTGACAAGCTGCAGAAACAGATTCTGGCTCTACAAACTGTGAAAGAGTTTGTAAAGAACTCTTACGATAATTCCATTGCTAGGTACCGGGAAACTGATGAGAAAATCAAGGAATTACAAGAGAGAGTTTCCATTCTGCAAGATGAGCTTGGAGAAGGTGTTGATATTGAAGACGATGAAGCTTGCCGTTTGATGGCAGAAGCTGCTCTTAAATCATGCCAAGAGGCATTGACACAGTTGCAAGAGAAGCAGGAAAAATCACTTGATGAAACCAGAATTGAATCCAAAAGGGTAAAGGTTGTCAATTCCACGTTGGGCTCTCTCATGGACGAATTCAATTATGATCGGAATAATTCCGAAAAGCCAAGTGTCCGAAGAGATTTAAAAGAAATAGCAGAAACAAAGGACATGGAAGAGAATGCCGGATTGACTCAGAAGAAACAGGAGTTGCAATTATTAAAGGAGAACATTAAAGGGCACTTTGAGACTAGCTCCAATTCATCACTCAGTGTGGCAGAAATGGCAGAGCAGATTGATGAGCTAGTGAACAAAGTAATCAGCTTGGAAACTGCAGTATCGTCCCAGAGTGCTATGGTAAAGAGATTGACAACAGATACTGATGAACTTCATGAGCAGATTCAAACTCTGGAAAATGATAAGGAAAGTATTATCAAGGACAAAAACAAATTGAATGACCAACTGAGAAAGATGGAAGAAAAGATGCATGGAGTACAGGATCTAAACCAAATAGTTGAGGATCAGAATAGCAATCTCCAAACCCAATTCAATGAAGCACTTAGTAATCTTGATCATCTCTCAGAGCAAGTCCAAAATGTGCAGCCAGGCGAGGAGGCCAAGACCACAGATTTATCACACACACAAAAGGATTCATCAACCCAGGCTGAATTAAAAATCAAATCTGAAGGACAAGTTCCGTTGAATAAAGACAATATCTTGTTGAATGATACGGAGCTTACAAATGGTTTGGTAGAAGATGATGCAACAGATAAGGAGCTTAAGGTTGCTGGTACTGTTGAAGATGATGTAACATCAGACAACAAGCTTGAGGTCACTGGCTCACCTTCTGCTAGTGAACCCAATGTCACCAGTTCATTGGAAAATGATGCTAAGTCAGCAAATGAGGTTAAGGTCACCAGTTCCTTAGAAATGGATGAGGCAACTCCTGTGGAAAACAAATCTCCAAAAGAATTGGAAGAACAAGAGAAGACTGTACATCCTGGAAATGATGATGAAAAGGCAACAGTTGCTATGAGCACTACCACAGAAAAGCAGGATGTCAGTCAGCAGCCAGCGAGCAAGGCAGATAGTTCTTCAGAGAGTTCTGAGAAACAGCAAGAAAATGATGCTAAGCAAAGTTCATGTGAGATAGAGAATGCACTCAAAGTTAATCCCAAGGGGCAGGCAACAGCACAAGAAGATGAACCTGATTGGCAGCGATTGTTTACAAATGGGATGCAGGACAGAGAACAAGTTTTGCTGACTGAGTATACTAATACTCTTCGGAATTATAAAGAAGTGAAGAAGAGGCTGACCGAAATAGAGAAGAAAAATCAAGACAGCAACTCTGATTCATCTTTGCAGCTAAATGAACTGAAGACATCTAATGCCATGAAAGATGAAGAGATAAGACTTCTGCGTCAGAAATTAGGTCTCCTGCAGAGAAGCATGGAAGGAAATGAGGATTTCACAGAGGAACTTTTACAAATTGAACCACCTGAATCTACTTCACTCATTGAAGAGAAATTCCGGTCAAACATGGATGAAATCCTAGAGGAGAACTTAACTTTCTGGTTAAAATTCAGTGCTTATTACTCTGAGATACAGAAGTTTGAAACCACTATCAAAGATTTGCTGACCGAGTTATCAAAATTAGAGGAAAGAGAGAAGTCATCAGAGGGTAGTACCAGCATAAAGTATTCTATAAAATCAGATTCAAGACCAATTTACAAACACCTAACAGAAATCCAAAGTGAAATAACAGTCTGGATGGAAAAAGGTGCCTCGCTGAGAGAAGAACTGCAAAGTCGATTCTCATCTTTGTGTGACATCCAAGAAGCCATAACAACAGAATTGAAAACCAGTGCTGAGGATGATGACTTCAGGTTCACAAGCTACCAAGCTGCCAAGTTCCAAGGTGAAATTTTGAACATGAAACAGGAAAACAACAAGGTTGCTGATGAACTTCAAACTGGTTTAGATGGTGTAACATCTCTCCAACTTGAAATAGAAAAGGCTCTGGTGAAGTTGAATGATGAATTTGGGTTCTCGGCTTCAAAGAGACAACAAAATGGCCAGCTAAGACAATCAGAGACTCGGGCCAAGGTTCCTCTGAGGTCATTCATCTTTGGCGCCAAACCAAAGAAACAATCAATCTTCTCCTGTATGACCCCTGGAATGCATAGGAAATAGCGGTAGGAGCAGGGTCATGTAAAATATTCCCCATTGTGATTTTTTTTATAAAAAAAAAAAAAAAAAAAAAAAAAAAACCATCTTTTTCATCGGTTATATTAGGTAGCAGTGTATTAAGAGTCTCCTCTTTCACTAGAAGGGAGGATTTATTTTTTATTTTTTGCTTGTTCATAAATCATAAGTTGGTGAAGTAAGACAAAAATGTAGTATTTTGGTTTACATTTTTGTATTTGGAGAATTTGGACGAGGGGGAGTGTAATTCGGTAATGATAATTAAGGCTTGGTAGAAATTCAGATTTAACTAGAACAGTAATTGTAACATTATTAAACGGAAATCGCTTAACCCAAAAAAAAGGGGAGCAATAATCAACAGTTAATAGTGGATGACAACCTCAATATAAACCCCTGTTGGGAATCATTTAGTGATAATCATTTCTGATTTAAACAGATTTGCTATATAAGATAGTTATCCAATTTCCTATACTTCTCTTGCTATTGTATTACTGCCAATCAACATGCTACAGATGAACGTTTCCCTTGCTTTTCTCTGGAGGCAAGGAAAGAAGGCACTTATATTCAAATGGAGTGCCAAAACCTGGTCCAGTCACACCGGGACTAGCAAGTATTCCTATATGCCCTCTGCTAAGCAGGTGCCTACCCAATAAAGGGCCATCCAGAGACTATACCGTTGGAGAATCCCAAAACATCAAAAACCTGGAAAAATATTTCAGTATCTTCATTTGCCCTTCTTGCCATCTTGTGGTAACTGCACCCCCATGAGGCCAAGCAAATTGGAAGCCGGACCAGGAAGCCCTTGCTGGGAAGAAAAGGAATCGAGTAAGCTTTTTACTAAATTTACATCCACATCTACAGGAGAAAAATCCTCGTCCATAATATGTTCTGATGCATTTGACGTTCCCTGAAAGTGAATTCAAAAGCAAGAACAGAACAAATCATCAGCCTTTCAAGCTTCAACTGCACTCCAGCACTTATGAAAGTTAGCTGGAGAAAATATAAACTGAACTAGTGAACTATCATGCAAATGTCCTGTTTTGCTTTCATTGTCTTACTTATTTCTTAACTAGATTTTGTACCAATGAAAGGAACGAGCATGAATTCTTCTATTCTTTTGATATTATTTCTAACGTTTATTAATTTGTCATTCAAGATTCATATTGTTTAAATTTATTTATATAGTTTTA
Organism: Glycine tomentella; assembly: GCA_007407185.1. Lineage (NCBI taxonomy): Eukaryota > Viridiplantae > Streptophyta > Magnoliopsida > Fabales > Fabaceae > Glycine > Glycine tomentella. Next base: position 925,127 of record PYAF01006234.1, on the reverse strand, counting down.
AAACATTATATTCTATTTTACAAAAAGTTAAATTATTTGGATAGTTTCTCAAACTTCTGATATTAAATTTATGATTCAAAGATTTATGGTATATGAAATAAATATTTTAAAGATTAAAAAAACATTTTTTACTCTTTTAATATTTAGTAAACTTGCTTGAATTTTTTAAAAATAACATACTAGAAGATTAAATCATTGTCAAAAGTAAAAATACAACAATTATATCATAACACATAGTTGGTTATAAAATAATATTTTTATTTAACAATAATGAGATATTTATTTCCTTTCAAATAACCTTGCTAGGTTTGGTAACACTACATCGTTACAGATTAAAATTAACACTTTCTTTACTCATGCAAATGCAAACAAATACCTGATCCTTCTTTGGAATTTGTTCATTAGCACGAACAAAACTTTTCTGAAGGGTTGTTGCCTTTAGTTCTTCATTCATAGCATCAGAATAGGACCGCATGAAAATATCCTCTCTGTCCTCATTATTCTCATCCAATTCAACGTGATCACTCTCATCAGAATCATCTACATAATCATCAATAAAAATATAAGAACCCACAAATAATACTATGGGGGAGACATTCAAATTGACTGACCAAGTGATCTATTTGGTTGAATTCCAGGAATTAATTCATTCTACATACTAAAACCCAGGCACCACTATCCCAAACAACTAGGGAATTGATCAATTTTTCATCAGGTAGCCCCAACCTTGAAGACATGAAGAGTTTTGAACCTTAAAAAAGTGTGCGTGTAAGCAAGAATTAATTCCACGTAATTGTTATGCATCTTTTAGTGAAACTATATTAAACAGAATCCTCAGCATGGAATATTAGACTCTTCAAGTAAGGATTAATATTTTAAAGTAAACAAACATTCACACTTAATAGCTATAATTAAATACCATGTATCATGAAACCATTGTGTGGTTAACACATTAAAAACCAGCTACACGTGATGTGCTTCAGCCCAAAAAATAACTCCATAATGCTACAGATAGCTGTTTGAACTTATCTGAGAACTTCACAGCCAATAAAATATTGAATGGAGACATAGTTGAGTTCAACAATTTATTTCTATTTATTATTAAAGATGGAGGTAAAGCATTGAACAAAGTAAACTTTTGATTATCTGCTATCCCAAGCAACACACCAAGATATTATAGGCTAAGACCTTTTTTCAATTGGAAATGTGTTATGGGGGAGATGAACATTTTACTACCATTTCTCAAGAAAGAACAAAAAATCTTAAAATGTACCATCAGCCTATTAGGATTTAGGGAAGCCACAATAAAATTTACTAGCACTTATTTCAAATCTTTGGCAGGATGGCTAAAAGGGACTTAGAAGCTCCTACCTTCATTTTACATGAACTATACGTGCTACGGTCATAACAAAGAAAGAGTTGGAGAATGTGCAAAAAAGATAGCCAAAAGTAAGTTCAAACTTACAAGACATGCATCGTAATGGTGTAAAAGAATGCGTTACAAAATAATCCATTAGCAGAAAATAAACACAAACAAAAGCAAGTTTAAGTGTTTAACATATAACAATTAAAGAGAGGATCTATTTAAATCTCGAGAACACTTATTCAACAAAATAATTAGTTCCTACAAAGTAAACATAGACAAGAAATCTCACCAAAGTCCAGATCAGACGACGATCCTTCTTCAATATTACTGTTGGCAACTTCACCATCTGAATGCATCATTATTGATTCCATGTCTTTAATAAATTGGTCGGCATCAAGGTTCACTTCCTTATTCCTTTACAAGAGAAGTGCCCAAAATAAAGAGATATTAACATAATAAAGTAACATGGCAAAATCAGAAAGGTATCCAATTGAGTATCATCTAAATATGTGTTACTACTGTATCATGACAGCATCCAGAAAAATTAATCAGTAGCACGAATAATAACTATTTATAGTTTATACCATAAACTAAATAGAACATGTTATTATGTTATTCAATACTAAATAATTAAGGTTATTTTAGTTAGCACTTAAGAAATGATTATAAAAATAGTAAAAAACTAAGCTGGTTTCAGCTTCACAAAAGCTAATTTTCTAAGTTTTAATTTTTAGATTATGAAAATAAGCCCAAAATAGCTTATTTGGATTTGAAAAGCTATTTTATAAGCTTGTCCAATCAGGACCACATTTGACACCTTGGAATAACAGTTTTAATTAAAAAAAACAGGGGAGTTGGACTTAGAATTTTATCCCGGTTTGGGATCTATGGTACTGAATCTATGTCAATGGCCAAAAACATCATGGAAAATAAATCATTTTAATGATCCAAATCCTTTCCCTCAAAAGATTCCTATACAATAAGTCACTTAAGCCTGCATATCAGGTATGTTAAATGATGTACATCAATAAACTAACCTGTCTTCAGGAGCTTCAGCACCCTTGTAACTTGACAACTTATGGACAAATGCCTGCATGGTTTTTGCTATATCACTGGGATCAAACTCATCAGCATTCGAAGCAGATGATGGACCAGCATCTTGACCCTCTTTTGCTTTCCCTTTCTTTTTGTGTTTTAAGTCATACAGTTCCATCTCCTTTTGTCTTTCCATAAGAACAGAGTTCAACTCTTCCTCTCCACCATAAAGCCAGGAATCATCATCAGATGGAGGAACCTCCTGATCCTTAAAATCATCCACCGAATGAGGCAAAGCAAGAATTTCATCTATGCGTTTAACAGGAGCATTCAGCAAGTCACTGCAACAAATATTCACCTTAGCAATCATAAAATAACAAAAACCAATATAAAACCTGGAGAGCTAAACTCAAAAAACATTACTACATCACAACCTAGATAGACCAATTCCCCAATGCCCCATCTAATGTTAACATATACATCATCACCAACAAAGAGCACCCATCCATTCTAACCAATGTGGAATCTCAACACACCCCTTCACACCCAAGATTGGACATTGAAAGACTCTTCTCGCATGGCTAGGTAGGGTTTTTTAAGGACAATTGAGGGAAGCCTAACATGAAAGCCTCTGATGTCATCTTGAATTTGGGCCGAATCTAACTCAACCCTAAAAGCTAACTCATGAGGTAAGGATTGACCGAGTCTTTATAATAAGTTCTAGTTTAGTCATATCTATAAACTATAATCAATGTGGGATCTCATTAATGACAAAATAAGATAACCTAGGGAGCTAAGCTAAATACACACAACCAAAAGATTAAAAGACCAATACCCATCCAACACAAAAAACAAGACTCATTTCTAATCAAAATCAATAGCCTAGTTTGAATTCCAACCTGGCCTTGGAGTGCAGAGAAGTGCTCCTATAATACTCCTGAGCACTCTGTATCAATCTCTGGTACTCAGAGGAACCCGGAAGCTTTCCTTGGAAGTACCCACTGTTCTCCAAACTCTTCCTAAACGCCTCCCAAGAGCTCCCTTTCCCTTCCTCCCCGTCTCGCTTCCGCTGCTGATACATCATCTCCAACCCACACGCTATCTTCATCCCCAGCTCCGCCTCCGCAAACCCTTCCCTCTCGCTCCGAGCCGGCATCTCGGGGTAGCACTTCGGAGCCTGAAACCTCTGCTGCACCAACTGCGCGTACATCGCCCTCGACATCTTCACCGATACACACACCAATTCCTCTGTTTTCCCTCTCTCCACAAACCTCTCCATCCTCGCCGCGAACTTCATCGTGTCTATATCTCTATCATAGAATCCCTCCACTGCCAGCGAAATTAACCTGGGCTCGTGCTTTAAAATACACGCCACCGACACCGGAACCCTAACCCTAACCCTATGCGTGTTCTTCCTAGCTTGTTCAGGGTAATTACTGATGCGTTTTTTGACGGCGCGCTGGATTGCGTCCGAGGCGAGGGATTCGTGAGGGGAACTAGCGACGAAATTGAGGGAATCAATGAGGGAGGGGTTGGGGAGGCGGTTACGCGGCACGATGTGGAGGCTTCCGTCGCGAAGGAAGAGGCGGTGGTGCGCGGTGTCGGGGTTGAGCCAGCGGGGGAGGTGGAAGGCAGCCTCGATGAGGAGGAAGTCGCCGTCGGAGTCCCAGATTCGAATGGAGAGTGGAGGGAAGCGTTGGGAGATTCGGAAGAGGAGGAAGACGGCGAACCACTCGTCGTCGAGGTTGTCGCCGAAGCGGAAGCGGCCGTGGAGGTGGGGGAGGTGGGAGGAGGAGGAGGGGCAGGGGCAGGAAGGGTTCGGAGGAGTTGAAACGGAGAGGGTGAACGGTTGGTGCTGCCACATGTAGTCTTCGGTGAAGGCAGATAGGGTTTCGAGGATTTTGAGGTGGAGGGACTGGAGCGTCGCGGTGGTGGTTGTGGTGGGGGAGTCGGGGTATATGGCGTAGAAAACGGTGTCGTCTGATGGACGCGGGGAGAAGATGGAGGAGGAGGAAGAAGAAGGGAACTCCATTGCGTATGCTGATTATGCTCAGTTTCTCTCTCTGCAAACTTCTCTAGACTCTTGTGTTCGGGAAACAACCTTTCTTCATAAACCTCTTTGAAGCCTCGAGGTTTTACGAGGGTAGGTATGAACGGAATGGAATTAAAAATTATAATTTCACGTAATACTTGTCGTTAGTCTCGTTATAGTGTCACGTCATCAACCTTAATCACTAACATTTCATTGTCATGATATCTCCTTCTTCACCTTCTCCAACATAAACCACCACCATCGCGCCACCATCGACGGCGCGGCCACAACCACCACAACCACAGCAATATCCTCCCATCGCCGCAAGCCCCATAACCGCCAAACCAATAATCCTCAAAGAAGGCCCCGACGACATCTTCTCCCTTGACAACTGCCGCTACGACTTCACCCCCCTCCTCAGCTTCCTCTCCAACCCATCATCCACCACTTCCAACTCGGACTCCAACTCAAGCCCTCCCACCTCACTTGACTCAACCGAGTTCCAACTCGTCGAGTCCTACCGCGTCATCCCGACCCCCACTCCAGCATGCCCTCCTCAAGTCCCTCCTCTGACCTCCTCCTCCTCCTTTGATTTTTAACCCAAAAGCCATTTGCTTTTTTATCATCATTAACAATAATATCTTTTAAAATGTTTGAGTTATGCTTGAATGAGAAGTATATCTTCTTCATAGTAAGCTTGACTTGCATTTTTTTACTAGAATTATCTCCTTCATAGAAATAAAGTGTAGTGATTTTTTAGGCTAAATTGTGAAACTTACTTTCCACTCTGTCATTAGTGGATTGTACATTACTACTAAAATTTAAGGGCTCCCAAGAGTTATTTGGTGGTAGTAGAGACATGAATTTTTTTTAGAGCTTTCGGTAGTAAGGAATTGATAATTTTACATAAAATTCATTGGATTATTTGGTGGTTGTGAAAACATGAAAAAAATGGAGGATTTTAACTAAAAGGAGAAGATTGATAATTTTACAAGAAATTGTAATTACAATAAATGTACAAACTAAATTGGCGGGTATCCATTTAGAAAGAAAGAAAGAAAGAAAATTAAAATTGAATTTGATATTGAAAAATTAAGAATAAAAATGATAAATGTTGTGCAAAGTATGATTACCAATGACAATTTATAGATTTTCACATGCCTAAATTTTGCAATTTTCAATCTGAAAAAATATGAATATGAAAAAACTAGTCCATTATATATATATATATATATCAATAAATTTTTTAATGATTAAACTTATTTTACATTTATTCATTTTAAAAGGGACAAATTCATTTTCTTTATAACTTGTACAAGGAAAATGTTATATTTCCAAATTTATTTTCCCATGAACAACTTTTAGAGATTTTTTTTTTATCTATTAAACAAAGTTTAAGAACATTGAATACCATAAGTTCATCGAAGTTTGAATAAATTTTAAGACTTAAAAAGTATTTATA
>PYAF01006234.1:889036-919132 GCA_007407185.1 Glycine tomentella | reverse complement strand
CATTAACATTAAGAATTAAACTCACTTTTATATAAGATATAAATTTTTTACTTATTAATTGAATTAATCTTCGTTGATAACTTTAAAACGTATCAACCTTTATTCATTTTTTTGAATTTTTTTTCATAACTTGTAGCTTGTAGCCTTCTACACACAAAAATTATTACATTTTCAAATTTGTTTTCCACTTTAGAATCTATGAACAATCATAATCTCAAGGAAAACAAATAATATATGTATAAAAGGTATTTATCTTGCATCATATAAAATGATTTTTTATTTATTTAAATCTAACCTTATTAATTACTTAATTTAATTGAATGATATACATAATGTGATATTGTCTAATGTAATTCAATTTTTTTTATTATAGAAATTAAGTACTTATCATCGCCATGAGTAAACTTGGGATTGGACCTTGCCTCATGAACCCCCCAAAAAAAAAACAAAAAAAACTTGGGATTGGACCGATTTAGCTATGCTCTTTTTATCATGTCATCATCATCGTGTTCATGTGTTTAATCAATTGAACTGAACAACTCCCCTCCTTGAGCTTGCAATTGGTCACAGCAGAAGAAGATTACTTAAACCATAAGCAAAGAGCCAAAACATTGTAATAAATCTCATCATTCCCACCGAATAAAAAATGACGCACATTCAATTTGTCTGATTCAAGGGCCCAAAGAGAAGAGAGAGAGAGAGAGAGAGAGGAAATGGAAACAATTCACTCATTCAGCTGCTACGCTACACTACACTTTAACACTTCCTTTATCAACGGTCATTCCATAGGGACGTTTCGGTAAATTCCTCTCCCTCCTTCGTTCCACCGTCGCTTTCAACTGTTTCACACTGAACTCTCTTTGTTCGTTTTCACACCATTTTGCTTCCACTGTGCCTCCAAAAATCTCATCTTTCTTGTTTAAACCGAACTGGGTAGAGTTCATCAGTGAAATGGAAACTGGGTCGAACTCAGAATCATTGAACAGAAACGTGGCGATGAGTGTGAGGGGTGGTACTGGGAAGAAGAAACAGCAGGGATGTGTTACTGTAGCAGGCAAAAAAGTGGACCCTTTTGTGCCGAGAAGCGAGCACAACCCGAGAGAGTTACGGTCGTGGGCTAAAAGAACGGGTTTTGTGTCAGATTACTCGGGGGAAGCAGGGACAAGTGGGAGTGCAAAGTTTGAAGCTTTAGAGAGGAGAGGAAGAGGGTCATCTCCGAAGATAGAGATAGATCCGGTGGTGGGGAGAACGAGGCAAAACGAGATCGAACCAGAGACTCATGGAGGTGCAACGAGGGGTGAGAATGGTGCTGTTTTGGATGGAAGAGGGAGGAAAGAGAAGGAGAATGAGGGTGGTGAGAGGAAAGTTGGTTTCAATGGGAATGGGCATGGAGTTTCTGCAGTGGCTCCTGTGAATGAGGAAAAGGATGGGGATGAGGGAAATGGGGATGAGGGAAATGGGGATGTTAAGGTCAATGTGCTTCATGAAGGGGAGGAGGTTGCTGATGGAGGGTGTCAGGGACCGTTGGGATTGAAGTGCGGGCTCAAAGAGAATCCCGGGATTGGTTAGTTTGTGTTCTTCTTTTTCACCGTTAATCGTTTGGTTTCTGTAGTGTATGTTTTAGAGAATGCTAGTTTTGGATGGTTTGAAAATTTTCTGGTTGGACTTGAATGTGTGTGTCTGTGGAAATATTCATGTCTCTTGGGAGTTTTTTTTTTTTATCTTTATAATTTTTGAGTTGGATAATGCTGTATGTTCAGCAATGTGAATGCCTGAATGGTATGTTGCTAACTTCCTTTGTTTGGATGTTCTGAAGCTCTTCAATAAGTTTATATCTTCGTGAATTGGTCTGCGGGTGATGTGTACTATCTTGTTTAAGAATAGGGAGGATGGTGAGAGTGTTATTTGGATTGGATTTTGGCATGAATGCCATCAACTGCTTTAATCTCTCTAGTTGCTACTGTTCTTTTCCATGACTGATTGCGGATCCCTTCCATAGAGGAGACTCTCCAATTTACAGGATAGAATATGAATGTGAAAAAAATTAGGAAAGAGAGAGAAAGAGAATGTCTACAATTTACAGGAATTTATAGAACTATTTACCCAGGCATGGAAAGCTAAATTCCATGCCCCTCACCCTCATAAACATGATCTTTATCTTAGAATATCAGTCTCCAGATCATGTTGTTGTAATTTGCCAAAAAATTATTACCTCTTTTTCATTTACATCTTTGCATTCTTAACTGCAGTACCTCTTATCTATTATGGCCTGCAGCACTATCTATCGTTGGTTGGTTCTCTTGTATTGATTCCATTAGTCATGGTACCTGTCATGGGTGGAACAGATGTAAGCATATGCTCTTATTTACTGTTTACCGCCTGCTACTTTAAGAAAATTGATAGTTTTTCATATTCTTATCTATTCATTTTACATTAATTGCTGATCACAGAAGGATACTGCTACCGTAATTTCTACAATACTGTTTCTTTCTGGCATCACAACTATACTGCACTCCTATTTTGGTACCCGACTGCCTTTAATTCAAGGGAGCTCATTTGTGTATTTAGCACCGGCATTAGTTATCATAAATGCTCAAGAATATCGAAATCTTACTGAACATGTAAGTTCATTTACTTATTTGACAGACACAAAATGTTAATTCATTAACATATCACTTTCAGGCTTTTTCAGTTTAGGCATTAAAAATAATATTAAGTTATCTAAATCCATAAACTATCTGCACTTTGAAATGCAAGTACTTCAGAAACTATAGTTAGGAGTTAATTTTCACATGACTTGTTTACTGTTTAAAGTTTAAACTTATATATATTTGAATCACTGGCATAATTTTCCCTTTTTTCTTTCTGCTATTATGTATCTGTTAACTCTTAACAGACTTCTGCATTGTCAGTTTTTGTCAGCAGAATATGGACCTTTAACCTGTTGTTGATAAATCACATGAAAATTTGACTTTTATTCTATTAGTTGTGATATATTCCCAGTTTACATATTGAAGCTTGCATATTTTAATTGCAGAAATTTAGACACATAATGAGGGAACTCCAAGGAGCTATAATTGTTGGTTCAATATTCCAATGTATCCTGGGATTTAGTGGTTTAATGTCTATTCTACTCAGGTAAGAAGTTACATGTCATATCTTATGTTCATAAATATTATCTTGTGTTCAATTTAGTAAAATTTTATATTTTGTTTGTTTGCTGCTCTGTTGCCCTACTAAATATTTATGGCGTGCGCGCGTTAACATATGCATAAAAGGAACTTGCATTGATCAATTAAGTTATAGAAGCTACTGAACTTTTATCTAAAGAGAGTTGTAAAGACTTGATTCTAATCTGTTCTTTACAATTGTAGGTTAATCAACCCAATTGTGGTTGCCCCAACTGTTGCTGCTGTAGGTTTAGCATTCTTCAGTTATGGTTTTCCACAAGCAGGCTCATGCCCCGAAATTACCATTCCACAGATAGCGCTGGTTCTAATATTCACTCTGGTGAGTCATGCATGCATTTCGAGCAGCACCAATCCGGGATATTTGGTATCAGAAATGGTTTTCTAATTGTTATAATTTGTAAAATTTCTTCTTGTATGGTATCATGGGTTTTTTTTTTTTTTAATTAAATGATTTCAATTTTCAGCAGTGTTCAAAAACTCATTATTACTTTTTTTTTTGTCTTGTTTGAAGTATCTTCGAGGAATATCTATCTTTGGGCGCCACTTATTTCGAATTTATGCTGTAAGTATCTTAAATTAAGATGTTACTTGTTCTTTTTCCTATTGAGGAGCTATGTCATGCTTTCATTATAGTTTTTCTTTTGTGAGTAATTGTGGACAGCGCTGACTAAGTCTTCCCTTTAGCATGTGCGTGTATAACAAAATTCTTATAACATACTTTTTTTAATATTTTCAGGTTCCTTTGAGTTTGACTATAATTTGGATATATGCATCTTTTTTAACAGCTGGGGGAGCATATAATTACAAAGGATGCAATCCAGATATACCTAGTTCAAACATTCTGTTGGATGCATGTAGAAAACATGCATATACCATGAAGCATTGTAGGACTGATGTTTCCAATGCATTGTCTACTGCTGCATGGGTCAGAATTCCTTACCCTTTACAATGGGGTATCCCTATTTTCCATTTTAGGACTTCCATAATCATGGTCATAGTGTCACTGGTTGCCTCTGTGGATTCAGTAAGTATCATATTTAAATGCTCGCAATTGCAAATTATCATCTGTTTTAGACTGAAATTCAAAATGGAGGTAGCAAAATCTTCACAAATGTTAAAGATATATGTCTTAAATTAAAGAAAGGTTCTCACATGCACACCCACTCACAGAACCATCCTCATTTGTATGGGTTTAGGCAAACTAAGGTCCCCACCCTCTGAATATGATTGATTTTCTTAGACTTGGAAGGCATGATTATTGTCATTTAAATATTAAGATGAATTTTCATGTTGAAAGCAAGGATCAAACCTAAATATTAAATAGGAGATTAAAATGTAATTGTAACTATGTAAACGGCATATCCTTTTTCCAGGTTGGAACTTATCGTGCTACATCTCTGCAAGTTAACTCAAGGCCTCCAACTCCCGGAGTTGTGAGCCGAGGAATTGCACTTGAGGGTTTCTGTAGTATACTGGCTGGTCTTTGGGGTTCTGGTACTGGGGCAACAACCTTGACAGAAAACATGCACACAATTGACATCACAAAGGTGGCAAGTCGGAAGGTAGTCGTAGTTGGAGCAGCTTTCATGATCCTGTTCTCATTTATAGGTAAAATAACAACACTTCGAGACAAAATCCATAATTGAATTCTATATTGTCCAACTTTCCTTTCCAACATTCTGGCTGAGATGGATCTAAGGATTTGCAGTGGTGTCATTTTGGTGCATTTGAGTTTCAAAATATGACTATTAATTAATATAAGATAGATTGTATGTACATACAGGCTATTTCGTAGTATTGTCCAATCTCTATTGTTTGCTTGTTTTTGTAGGGAAAGTGGGTGCCCTTCTTGCTTCCATTCCACAGGCCTTGGCTGCTTCTGTACTGTGTTTCATGTGGGCTCTTACTGCAGCATTGGGCCTCTCAAATTTACAGTATAGTAAATCAGCCAGCTTTAGGAATATAACAATAGTTGGCGTTTCGCTGTTCCTTGGCATGTCCATCCCTGCTTATTTTCAACAATACCAGGCCGAGTCAAGTCTGATACTGCCCAGTTATCTGGTTCCTTATGCAGCAGCATCAAGTGGGCCATTCCGTTCAGGCATTAAACAAGTAAGTACATTTTGCCGTAAATGTAAAAAAAGTAAAATCAAAGGAACAAACAAAAGAAAGGCTGGCTGTATAGCTTATAAATGAATATGTCAATCATTAATTAAGGTTGACTTAGTTCACAAGCCTCTAACATCCAGCGGATTTTTCCCATTGAAACTGGTATCATGTAAATTTGTCCTTAATGACAAATCTTTCCTTTTGCTTGATTTTCTTGTAAATTCAGCTATAACTTATTTCCTCTTCTGATGAATATGAGCTAACCTGTCATTTTCTATGTTCAAGCTTGATTTTGCAATCAATGCTCTTATGTCCTTGAACATGGTGGTTACACTGTTGGTGGCTTTCCTACTGGACAACACTGTCCCTGGCAGTCAAGAAGAACGAGGGGTGTATTTATGGTCGCAAGCTGAAGACATTGCCACTGATCCCTCACTGCAATCCGAATATTCGCTGCCAAAGAAAGTTGCCCGGTGGTGTTGTTGCTTCAAATGCTTGGGAGTCTAATGCTTGGTTTTACTCTCAAATTTTACTCCTGGTAACATTCCTTCAAGAAAAAAGCCACTCCTGGGATATGTCTATTATTCCTTTATTCTCTTCCGTGGGACTAGAAGATGTTGCAGTTCATGAAGACATAGGTAAATTATACAAGGACTATAGGGACATTAGATTCGTGATAGACTTAGACTGATTACTGATAGCTATAGAATATTTATTATGCTTGGAAAATTTCATAGTTGATAGTTGTTTCACACGTAGAGTGTCTGCTGAAAAAAAATGTACTCACGTGTTTATATTTTTTTTATCAAAATAAATATTCCATTTTTTTCAGTTTCACATTGAGTTAATACTTAAAAAGAGTTGTAACGAGTCACTGTCAAAGGAAAGAATGGTAAGTCAAAGATTAGAAAGATTTAGACTTGAATCTACCCATGACTCGCCAATTCAATTTGTTGCTTTTTAAGTAATAGAGAGTATGCTCTTGTTATTTCTCTTGAAGCTAATGGTCCATTAGTGGTACTGAGAATAAAAAATTCAGTCACAACCCTTATTTTATTTGTACATATGATTTAATGAAATAAAAAGAATGTTAAATTAATATTTTAATTCTATAATTTATTATTTAGTTTTAATTTGATTCTTTAATTCTTTTTTGGTTTAATTTAATTTCTAATTTTTTAAATTGATTTAATTTGGTTCATCAGTCTAAATTATAAGAAATCACACTTTGTGATGATTCAAAATCACTATTAAGTGATTTTAAACTGTCACAAAATACATATTTTTCAAAAAAAAATAATCGATTTTAAAAATTAGAAGACAAATGGAACTAAAAAAAAGCTAAAAAAAGTTAAATTTAATTTGTTTTAAAAATTAAGATCAAATTAAACCTAAATAATAAATTAAAATACTAATTTAACCTAAAAAGAATTTGGTACTAATGTGTAACTATTTGTTGGTATGCCAGTCCTCAATTAGGGAACGAAGGGTGTGATTAGGGGCGAGGAATGTGTGCTTCAATCTCAAATTTGTCATTGGTGATGTGTCGCACCCTGACCGCAGCCAGTGTTCTATTGCTTCTAGCTCATAAGAAAATCCATCTGCTGCGACGTGTGGGTTTTTCATTACCTCCTGCAGAGTCAACAACAAAAGAACACAACCTTAAGTTCAAGGATTATTACCAAACATAAAATGTAACTTCACTGTTGCCTGATTTTGTCCAATTATTATGTGCAGGACTCAACATATGATCATTCTTGATATCACTAGGCTAGTGGCTTTTTCGAATTTCATCAAGATTAGTCATGCAATTTTGCAATAAACAATATACATTACAAATAAATAAAGGAAAAATCATATCTAGATGGGTAGGAGAAATATTTATGTATATTATACTTAGGTTAGGTATAGGACAAGCAAATGAGAACTTAAAATAAATTAAACTTTTTCTATAAAGTAAAATCAACTAATACACCTAACTTTTTTATAGTTTTTTTTTTTTTATATTCATTTAACTTCTCTAAAAGATAAGGTGCACAGGTTAATTTTAATTAGTTCCTCTAAAAAAGCTTAATTTTAGTTGAAGAAATCTAATAATATATTTTATCTTCTTATTTTCTTTTAACAATACTCGTGGAAAAAATTTATCCAAATATACTCTAACTTATTTAAAAATAAAAAAATCAAGAGACTAACCTGAAGTATGAGACAAAGGAAAACACTAGGCATATCACTAGAACTCTCTCTATTTATACATCTACCAAAAATTGCCTTTCGCCCTTCCCTTTCAACTATTTCATCCCCATTTCTTCTTATCTCATTGAGTTCCTCTAGAACCTTTGCAATGCTCAGTTCTGAGTTGGGTTTGCCTTTAATGGACATGCACCTCATAGCCAGGCTAGCAAGTTCCCTTGCTAGATCCAATGGCCATTGTCCAGCCATCTCATCAAGAACACTACCCAAAGCCTTCCTATCCATATCCATTGTCATCACCTCCTCAACGAGCCCAACCCAATTTCTTCTAGTTAGAAGATGTATTAACAAAACCCCTATGGCCTGCAAATCTGACTCAACGTTACACTGCTCATCATGGCATTCATATAGCCCAAAGCCTGTGATCTTAGCAACCAAATTGCGGTCTAAGAGGATTTTTGATGAGGTCAAATGACAATGAATAGCGGGCCTCAGCTCAGCTGCATTGAGAAAGCCCAGACCCGAACAAACTTCTGTGGCTATTCGTATTCGGTCGTGCCATCGTAAGACCCGATTTCTTCTCCTAGAAAACAGCATTTCGTGCAAGCTTCCATTGCGCATGTATTCCAAAACTACGCATTTGGGCTCAGAGCAAAAGCCTACCATGGCAACCAGATGAGGTTGCCTAATATCACCAAGAAGCCTCACCTGAAAAATGCAAGATAAATTAGTAAATCCAAGTTGAGGAAGAATTTTTTTTATTATTTTGAATATTTAAAAAAAATCTCAAATAGCTAGATTTTTTTTTTTTGGAAAAAAGCTTAAGATAACCATTTAATTTAACATATTTGATGTTAATGCGACCCTTATAATTTATTTGGAGTGTCAAAATAAACTGGCAAAGTCTGATGGGCTGGCCCAGGTTGTTGGCCCATTAAGGGTTGATAGTTAGCAAAATGTTAATCCAATTGAACTTGAAAATGTGTTGGCTCTTGGTGAATATTGGAACTCTTGTTTAACAGTGCAAGTTTCTTTAGAAACACTAAAATAACTAAAGCAATCATACAAACACTTTGCTTGTAATGGCATGTGCATTATGAATTGAATGTTATTAATTATTTTTTAAAATTGAAATATACAAATAAGCATTACATAAAAATTAATCAAGTCTATTGACATACGTTAGTTGAAAATTATTAATAATTTCTCGTGTATTGCGCAATTTTCTCAGATTAAATTACATGCACACAAGTTTCTAGTAAATTAAAATATAATAAATCAATGTTATATATTAATATTTAGACCAAACTTTCTTTTAAATGTTTTTTACGTTGTTGTTTAATGAGGAATATACTTCCATTTTAGTAGTTCCCATAACAAAAAATAGATTAACATAAACTAATAAGATTAAAGAATAACAAGTACATCTAAACTTTACGTTAATTACTTATATTTGTACCTTGGATTGGAAATGTTGGTGTGACAAAGAAGGCAGCATCTTGATAGCAACAGAGGAATGGTTAAAGCGTCCTCTATACACATTGGTCCAATCCCCGCCGGACTTGAACCTGAGGCGGTCGGAGAAGTTATCGGTGGCCAACCGGAGCTCCTCCTCAGTGTACTCCCTGAATGCGCAGCACGTCGTCTCGGCGAGCCTCGCGGCCATTCCGATGGCGTCCTTCTGCTTGCAAAACTCGATCCTCCGATTGAGCACGTCCCTCTGCCGCCTCAGCTCCTCTATCTCCCTCACCATGTCCCTCCTCTCCCCCACCGCCTTCTCCAGCTGCGTCTCCGCCCGTGTCTTCTCTAACGTCCATATTTGGAGGCTGTTTGAGAGCTCCGATTGAACTTCCGTCAGGGAGCTCAGCCTCCTCTTCCTCTCTTCCACCTCCGTTTTCATCTCCACTGTTTGCTCTTTCTCTGCGTCTGATTCCTTCTTTAGCTCCTCTCTTGCACTCGCCTCTTCTCGTATTCCACTTTCCAGTTCTTCGGCCTAACAAGTACCAGTTAATAGATAAGGAATTTACGTGAATTTCATGCAAGAAAAAAATTAGATAAATTAATCCCTAGAAGGTCTAGTTAGTTAGTCAAATGCTCAAAAGTATAATCAATAAATTAATATTAAAAAAATTGTAATCTTAAATTTTTGTTAGTATTCAAGCAAGGTATCTACATGTGATAATTATGCTAAGTCAGATTCAATTGACCAAATTTAAGTAAAATTATTATGTATCTTCCTCCAAATATTTAACAAGATATTCAAAACTCAAACTTAATATTTTGATTAAGCTAAAATAATTTGTGTTAATTAATATATACGCTTGATGGTAGATATAACTTTTAAGAGTTATATTATTATTATTATTATGTCTCCTTAATTTATAAAATAAGGGTAAATATATTTTATTTAAAAAATCTTAATTTTAATTAAACAAATTATTAAAAGAGTTTAAAGTGTACATTTGGGTTTATCTTATGTCAAATCTTTTCAATTCTCTATTATAATATATAGCTTAATAGTGAATTTTTTTTCTTCTTAATTACACTTTTTGTCAATTTATTACAACTAAGAAGTATATATCTTACTTTAAAGGACATTTTGATTTTTAATTTTCACATGTTACATAATTAACATACATAATTTTTTAATTGATATTTTGTTGCTACTATAATGTGTGCTTTTGGATCTTTGTGGGACCTTGTGCCATTTTTATTAGCTTTTAAACCTTAATCATACTTAAAATACATCTAGGTCTCCCCCCCTTCCACACAAGTTTATATGTTGCCAATTAAACTATATTTATTTTAGTAATTTTTTCAATTAAGTTAGTTGTTTGATTACTAATTTCAAGAAATATTAATTTGATCAATAGACACACATTTAAGGAAATAATTTGATGACAAAGTACTGCACATTTAGAGATCATAAATGTAATTTTTATTATTATTCCAGGCTTAATTAATGTGGCCAATGTTGTATATCTTTCATTTATTGATTTGACTATTTATTAAAGACGGAGAGAGGAAAGATTTTGCATGTGTTACCAAGTTAAACTGATTTAGAATAGAAATATTACCCGACTGTTGCATAAACAAATTGCCCATTCAGCTTTAGTATGCCTCTCTATATTATACTTGGCTTCTTTCCTCTTTAATTGGATAATCTTCTGAGCTTCATTAAGCTTATTTTTCAGGATCTCAATTTTCTCCGCAGCACTCTGAGTAGGACACAAAATTAGGCAATATTTTTGACAAATCAATACACCATGCACACCATGTGAACTAACAAAAGGGATCAAAGGCACGTAAAAAGTATATTTTAATTTCAAAAATCTACTATTTAAGAACTTTTTGTTTTTGGGTCCAAAAGCACACATAAAAAGCTAATCACGGCTTTAGGGCAAGATCAACATTTGAAAATAGCTTCCATATCTTGTAAACTAAACCGAGCAAAAGTTTGAAAAGGGTGCCCTCAATTTATATTACATTATATACATATCAAATGCTAACAAGAGTCAAAGTAAGAATATTTTTAATTTAAGATATTAGTACATATCAAATTTAGACTTTCACAAACAGGCGCAAGTTCTTTTTCAATAGTGTACAGTAAAAACAAATTGTATCATGCATTTATGTAAAAGTGAAACCAATCATCTAACAACTCCATATAAGAAACAAAACGAAAGGGAACAATGAAGATAAATATTAGCCTTAATCAAGGCCTCATATTTTAGAAAAATATCTGTCATTGTTATAGTTACCATATAATTGCTGTGTTCAGTGACTTGTGGCTCAATTGGTCCAATCTGTGAGTCGTCATTTTCTAGCACGCAGCTTCCTTCCTCCAACTTCGAAGACAACAATTCTTGATAGTATTTTTCAATTTCCTGGAGGTAAAATTCCCACTGGTTTTGGTTCACAGGGGACTCCAAATTGGTTGAGGAATGTGATGTACTTCTATCTTGTGAATCGTTGGTTTTGTCATTAAACCACTTGTCTAACCCATCTTTGAAAGTTATCTTATCTCTTGCACTCATGACCCCATGATCATCCTCCGTGATTTTCTCATCATTTTTGCCTAGGAAAACTTGTTTCCCTCCACAAATAATGAACAATTCGCAGAAGGAAGGCTTGTGCTGATGAACATAGAATAATCCACTAATAGCACCTTTAGATTTCCTGACCCATAAGAAAAAAATTTGTTAAGGGAAAATAAGAGAATTTAGTATAGCTTGCAAAAAAAATTTAGAAGAAAAAGAGCAAGGAAATGAAAGAGTACATGGATGGCTTCATGAATGAAAATCCCATGACCAATTTGGTTATTCCTAGACCAAAGATCAAGTCTATGACGCACTTTTGCATAGGTTCATCAAATTTCTCAACTTCAAGAATCTCTGCTGGCACCTGTAATATGCAGAAACAGAAGACTATAGTTAGACTAAACCACTAACTTCATTTCATATGGAGTACAACAACAACAAAGCCTTATGCTACTCTCGGTGAGGTCAGTTACACAGATCATACAATAGCATTCAGCACGATTAAAAACCAAAGCTTCAGGAATTGGACTAAATCACTATAAACATTAGATCTGAGTAATTGAACACTACTATTGAAGTACTAAAATGTACACACACATACCTTGCCACAAAAAGCAATATACTTGGAAAGCAGCTTGTTGATTTTATCCTGCTCATCTTTCCTGAGAATTTGTAGTTTCTCCTCACTCACAGATCTTGCAGGAAGTTTCCCAACTGCAACAAAATCACAAAACCAAGCTAAACCCAATAAAAATTTCAATGCAAACAAACAAACAAACAAAATTAAAGCTGAAACATAACTCCAACTTACATGGTGTATAGGCATAATCCTTGGTACTATTGTGTTTGACATAGAGAACAACAATGGAAATTGGATGAGAATTCCACTTCTTGAAAGCCCAATTCAAAGTCTTAAATCCATCTTGCACATCATTACCAACAGCAACATAGATTTTCTCGGTTTGGATTGCATCCATTTGATTGTTCCAAGCTACAAAAACTTCAATTCCCTATCAACAACAAGAAGAAGCAACCTCAATTCCATTGAATACCATATCACAGTACACACGTATAATAAGGTAGCTTATGAATTGTGTTGATAGAGACTTTAACATTGTAAAAGGAATAAAGACAAGGTTTGTGTATGATAATTTTCAAAGCTTTATTTTGGGACTTTCACAAGCGTTTGGTTCGAAGACTAATGTATTAATGCTTTAATAGGGATTTCCAAGGGAAGAGTTGAATTGGAATTTGGAGAGGGCCAGGTTTGGACTTTTGTGTATGGCGTGTGATGATTGCCAAATGGTGCTGTGGTCGTAGTGTTATGTATCATCTTCTTTGCCATTTGCTTTTCTTTCAACGGCTCCACCCTCTACCTAGAATTCACTTTTTGTTCTTTTCTGTATTATGATCATAATAATAATAAGCCTTGTGAAATTACAAACTTCATAAATACTTGTGATTAAAAATGCTGTGCGCGTTTCAATCTAAATTTAATTGATAAAAAAACAAAATAAAAGTAAAAATAAGAAATCTTTTGAAAAATACTTTTGTACCTGACAATCAAACATGCATATATATATATATATATATATATATATATATATATATATTCTCTTTTTTTTTGTTTGCTAATATGAATTATCATGTACAGGATAAGATTTAAGGGAAATCCTTATTATTGTTTTAATAATTTGTTTCTTTTATCTCTTTAGCTTTTTAATAATTAGTTTTTTAATTAAAAATAACACTTAAACAAAAAAGCAGTCCTTTTCAGATCTTATCAAGTTACATCAAAATTATAAGTTGCATAAATTATACAATACGGTGAGATATACACGTTTTCTAGTAGCTTTCATCAGCACCACGTTTAGAAATTTGAGAAGTGTCGCTCACAATATATACTGGGGTCTGATTTTAATTTTATATATCTTATAATATTTTTCTGAACTATAAAATTATTGATCAAAATTTATAATGAAGTAATTTTAAACTTTTACTCTTAAAAGGTAATATGGCTAAATTATTCAATATATCTTACAATATAGTTGATTTAAAAATATTACGAAAATAAAATAGAAATATCACCATTTTTTATTAAGTAATCAAGTCTTAATAGTTCTTAATATTTCTTTGAATAAATTATTAGAATGTTCTTTCTTGCTTCTTATTTCTTTTGTACAGGAAGAGTAGTGAGTACAGATACTCTGAAAATCATAGACTCATCTCGTTTTTAACCAAGGCATTGTAGCATGCGTCGACACAGTCTACAACCCATAACATAAAAACCCAACAAATATGTAGACATGGGCAATTTCTTTCTGCACCTTTATTGGGTTTCGGATTGGCCAATTGGTTCTTTACGTTCCTGGTTGGTTACACCTTTTTTACATTTTGGATTGGTGAATGCAAAAGGTAAAAAGAATATTCTAAAAAAGTACGGAAGCATGTTTTTGGGTGCAAGAAGCAATTGCCCTGTCTACAACCCAAAAAACATAACAAGTTAGCAACTAAGCCCGGTGTTGGTTCAGATTCTAGGATAAGAAGACTATTTTTTGAGTCCTCTTTCGTTTGCAGTGAAAAAAAAGATGAAAAGAGTGAAATGAACAATAAAACGAGATGAAATATGTTCCGTTCAAGGTGAACGGAAGTGTCCAACTAATGTCGTTGGATTGTTAATCTCGGATCAATTTCGCCTTCTCCCTCAACGTGTTTATGAAGAACGAAACACCTTAAGAAAAAAGATGATCACTGTAGAAATACACAACGCAATATGGTGTGCGGTGTGTGCAAGTGTGGAAGGAAAGGAGATATTAGAATGTGTGTACCTTGTTCTGCAACTCCTTTGTATTTATAAGACACATACCTCTCAACTGATTGCCAGTAGTGCCCGGGATATCGGACGGTAATCTTTAACCGCTGGAACTGCTCCCTTTGAATCAGTCATAGCCACGTCCACATCTCTTGATTGGGGGGTAAATACCCGGTACTTGTTATTGGGCCTTATATCCAAGCCCAACTATTATTTCCATAACAAAATATATACTTTAAAATTTTCATCTCAATTTATTTTCATTTTGCTCTACCAAATATAAGTGTATTACTATTCCCACACCCTTATTTTTAAGTTTGTCTCCAATCTTTAAAAAAAAATGATAAAAAATACTTTTAATGAAAATATGCTTTTATTGTATATCTTGAAAATCACAACAAAAATGTGTTTCATTTTGCATCTCAGAAATCTTGTCGAGATATACAATAGAAAAGGTGGTCAAAGGTAGGCATGGCAACGGGACCCGAACCCGTGGGTACCCGTCCGAATCCGCCCCGATTTTAATGGGGAAAAACCGAATTTTTTGGGTTCGGGTTCGGGTTCGGGTTTTTCCCGGTAGCCAAAAGCGGGGGCGGGGGCGGGTATGGGGTTACTGATACCCGCCCCGCCCCCGCCCCCGCCCCCGCCCCCGCCCCCGCTCCCCGCCCCGTAATAATTAAAAAAATAAAAAAAATATATTATTTTTTATTTTTTTAATTGAATTGATTGATTTTATTTTGTAATTTTAAAATTATAATCCCATATTTTAAATGTGAGTTTGTTATTATTATTTTTTGTTACATAATTAACTTTTTAATCCTATTTTTCAAATAAAAAAATTATATTATTTTTTTTATTTTTAAATTTTAGTGAAATAGCGGAGACGGGACGGGGCGAGGAAAACCCGACCCCCAACGGGGACGGGGATGGGGATGGGTTTTAAAACCCGACGGGGAACGGGGACGGGGGCGGGGAGCGGGTTTGGGGGCGGAGACGGGGACGGGGAATGTAATACCCGCCCCCGCCCCGCCCCGTTGCCATGCCTAGTCAAAGGTATT
Source organism: Glycine tomentella (assembly GCA_007407185.1). Lineage (NCBI taxonomy): Eukaryota > Viridiplantae > Streptophyta > Magnoliopsida > Fabales > Fabaceae > Glycine > Glycine tomentella. The sequence goes on along the minus strand of PYAF01006234.1, from coordinate 903,729 downwards.
CTTGTAAAAAACAAATTAAAAGGTTAAGGTGAACTTAGAAAATGGTTGTGAAAATAACAAAGTCCATTAGCTAATGTCCAAATGAAGTGGACTAGTGCTGCATTGCATTAAATTTTAAGGGCCGTGTTTGAAGTTGCCTACTTCATTCTTAATGGGATGGAGCAATTAGCACGACAACACCTGTTTTAGACTTTTACTTTTACTTGGTCGGATACTTTTTGTGATTCGGATTATATATATATATATCTTAAAATAGCATTATATTTTGTATATACCATTGACATCGCTAACAACAAAGTAAAGTAAATAAATACTAATTATAATAAACTTTTAAAACTGATATATATTTCATCTTAGATAGTTTATGCTTTTCTTAACAAAACTAAAACAAATTCAAAGCATTTGTAAGTTGAAATTATAATGTCATAAACAATTAATTTTATTTTTTATAACTTAGAACACAAATAATCTTTCCCGCCATATTGTAAATGAAATGTGTAAAGCTTATTATATTGACCACCCCAAGTGGCTGAGCTTGGGCAGCAATAAGGTCTACAATCAACCCATCAAATGTCTCTTAAGTATTTTCTTTTTATGCTTTATGTCTCTTAAGTCTTAAACCTTATATATTGCATTCAAAAAAAAAAATCTTAACCTTTATTAATGACATCATATAAGACTCATATAAAGCCCAGTTGTTCCACATTCCCATTGTATTTACTAATTATTACCTCGGAATAATGATTAAGAGATTAATATATAAAAAGTTTTTTGTTAATAATTATAGAAAGGTGCATTCATAATATGAATGTCATACTGTTTAATTATTTTTATCTTAATTTTTTAATCGTTAAAAAACTGTATCAAGAAATGAGTTAGTTAAATCTCTAAGATATGTGTCCCCTTCTCCCATACTGTGCTAGAAAAAGCTTCATAACTTACATAAAATTACAATAATACCCCGCCATAAATTACAAGTCTAATATTGAGAATTTAAAATAACCAAAATCTTATAAATATGAGTCCCAATATCTATGATATATTAAAGAGAAAAAAAAGTGAAGTTCACCAAAAAAAAGAGTGAAGATACACCTAAACATACATAATTACCATGTGTATATATTCATTTACTTGAAAATCTATCATTAGGAATAGAGATATGAGTAGCTCGGAGAAGAACACTTAAGCTGACTTAACTTAAATTAATTTAGTGAACAAATTAGTAAAGATCTTTATTAAAGTCTACTTAACTGAAAAAAAATATATACTTTAGATTTTTTTAAAGAGCCCAAGGCATAAGGTCAGACTATTAAATAAACTTTTAAGCTGGATCAAACATTTAAAAAGGTTAATTAAATTAAAATTTACGAAAGTAATCAGATATGTTTTAAATAAATAAGCTAAACTCAAACCTTTGATAAATAAGCTAGGTCTACTTAATCAAAGTAAGACACCTACCCTATTCTTACCATACTTTGTCAAGTTTATTTTCAATTTCTTTTTCGAGAGAAAAATTTATGGAAGTACTAATTGTTACATAACTTTTTCTTTTCTTAAAGACATGTCCTCTATTAGATTTAGAAGAAAGAAAGTCAGGGAGAAAAATACTGGAAATTTGAATTGAAAATATAGAAGGAAAAGAAATTTAAATTTCTGTTTTAAATTATATTTTTTCTGTTCATTTCATTTTCCTTTCTCTTTAATTAGCTAAATACAAAATTTATAATTATACATACATACATATATATATATATATATATATATATATCTGTATTTTTCTCTTCTTATGTATGACCTCAGTCTCTCTTCTCCCGTTAAAACGTGACTACATATAATCAATGTCATTCTGTTTCTTTCCCATGTTTTTGGTTCTTCATATGTAGTATTATTTTTAAAAAACATAAACATCTATTTTGATCTTTAAATAATTAAGTTGAAATCTTTTTTTTTCGATCAAGGGGAGACCCTGTGGGCTGTGGCCAACCTACACAAAAAACACAGCAAAAACTACGGGGCAAACAGACTCCAGAAAAGTCAAATCTTTTTAAATTTTAGAAACATGTAATAGAAATTTAGTTATTAAATTATGAGAACTAATATCAAAATATTTTTCATATACAGATCGAAGCATTAAAAATGCAAATTAACATTAAGTATCATATCAATATATTAAATTATTTTAGTTTTTAGTTTTTAATTACACTCTTAAAACAATTAATGTCTCTTTTAAAAAAGAATCCAATCAATGTAAAATGACTGAAATCAAACTATGATCGACCAAAACCATTGCTTAGCTTTTTATTTTATTATTTTAATCATTGCATGTTAAATGGTTGTGTCGAGTAAGCAGCAACTGTGATACTCATCAATTGTCATAATAAATTACTACTTGCTTCTGCCATTGAGGTTAAAAAAAGCTTTAAATTGAGGTTAGAGTTCTAGGGAATGTCACGTGCATGGTGGGTACCACTTGAATGAATTTATATGATATCATTAACGTGGCTTTACATTAAAATTAACCATGGGATTAAATTAAGGGGTAAAGGGGATATATTCAAAGCAGATTAAAAAAAACAAGGGAGCAATAAATAATGCAGAGGTGAGAGTTAAGGCATGATTATGTTAGTATATGTCGGGACAAGGGAGTGCACGTGCGTCGCCGAAATCATGTTTCTGCATTTTTTGAACGAAAAGAAGGATGCGGTGCACGTGCCTCTTGGTCAATGGTCAAAAGCCAGAGCTTAATCTTTATTGAAAGAAGATGAGAACGATGATTAGGATCCCTTGGTCCCAGTCTCAATTTAAGAATCTACTTCCTCATCATCATCGTTCAATAACTTTAATCACACCACCATAATGATCAGGAGTTTCCATAATAAAAAAATATGTTGATTTTATGTGTTTAGATAGAGAAGAATCATCGAGTGATTAATTTAGGTAATATTTGTCAAAATATTCAAATAAGATTTTGCATGGCTTCAATTTTTTATTTTATTTTATGTATGTAAAGGAAACTTGTTGATAAAATTAGCCCATTATGTTATAAAAAAATCTCAATTAGAACAGCAAAATTCTCTTTTGTGAAGAAATTTACTATTAAAAAAAGAACAGAAAGATAAGTTTTTTTCAACAAAACTATTCTGCTTAACATTCTTAATTTTGTATTCATATCATAGGTGTAAAATATCCACTAAATAATTAATCTTTTAACAAAAAAAAAATTAATTGATTATTTTAATAAAAAATTCCTTTTGAATAATGTTTTTATCATCATTAATGTTTAAATTTGAGACATTTCTTAAAGGATTTAAGTTTCAGTTTCACTTAAATCAACATAATAATATTAGTATTTAACTTTTTTATTTTAAAGACGAGGATTTAATTTTAAAATGTTGATATTTCGAATCAATCATTTATTTTAATTTTAATAAATTTAAATCTATAAATAGAAAGAGAGAGAAATTATTTAATGAATTTAATATTTATACAGTTATAATATATATGATGAATTGTGATTTGTTGATTTTATAAAAACAATTTACACTGTAGATACATAATCTTTTTCTCTTAGTCAAATTATCCTTTCTTTTAATTTTTTATTCTCTTTCTTTTTCCAAACGTCTAAGATAGGTTAGTGTCGAACTTCAAGTTGCACTGTAGTTAGGCAAGCTTGGATATTATATTTGGTTTGGTCGAGAGACGTGTACTTCAATCTTAAAAGCATGCTTCTAAAATCTTAAACAAAACCAAAACTTGGTTGTCTCTTTTAAAAAATGATCTTCTAGTTCTACCTCAAATATAAAAAACTATAAACATGATGAAGAGAAGATATTAATAGGAAATATGTAGAAGTAGAAATATCATGAATCGACCATGTTGCAAAACATAGAAGCACCACGTTTTGATTTTAATTATTTAATAAAGTGTTGAAATTGGAGAGCAGAGAGGCAGTTTTGCACATTGGTGTTGTCTGGGGTGCACCACGTGTGATGTAACATGGCTTTTCGAAAGGGGATAGACAAGAACAAGCAAAGGTAGCAATCACCTGATTTGCAACTTGCTGGTTGCTGTGTCAAGAGAATCAAAACATTACTCAAAGCTACAAAAGGGATTGTGATTTGTGAACGTACACAACTTGTACCCTGCTCCAATCAATTTTTTTTTTCCTATGTGTACAAATATATTAGAGGTGAACTCTGTCACTTAAATAAAGTGGAGGAATTATTATAGATAAAATTATATTTATTTTTTACTTTTATAGATAAAAAAGAAAAATATTGACCTCGCTTAATTTGAAAGTTATTTTTTAACGTTTTATCATGAATATATATAAAAATGAAAGTTACTTTGAAAATTATATCAACATTATAAAGATGATAAAAATAATAATTGCATCACTGAAATATATAACAAGTTTTTCATTTCTAACTCAAAACTGTAAGTGTATCTATTCAAAAGGTAAAATTGAAATTAAATTACTCCTAATAGAGATAACACACACCAAAAAAAAATGTGGGTAGATTTAAAGAAACTATATCCACAATGATTTGATACTCAACTTCACTTAGTTTTATTAGGCTCATGAACTCCTTGCTTTTGGTTTTTCTTCTTAAAGACATAACAGTCACTCAACTATGTCCAAACTTTTTACAGTACGTACTTGAAATTCTTCATGTAGAACTTTTTGTTAGGCCCCAAATATTAGAATGCATTTTCGACCTTCTTGCCATTATAGACATCCTAAATACTAAATGTTGTAGGGCTTAGAAGCAAACTGAATAATATAAGATTTATTCTTCTTCATGGACTTCTCCTCTTGAGTAATAATAGCTGCAATATCCATCAATGGTTTACTTATGATTCTAAGTGTCATAAGAGAACTTCAAATTAAATGTCAAAATTGAGAAGATAGTGAAATAAAAATCTTCAAAAAATCAGGTAATGATCATCAATTTTTATTTTTATTTGTATCTAATGATCATCAATCTTCACCATATGCTAACGAACACAACTAATTAATGTGTAAAAAAAAATGCATTGAGTTATTGATGAATATGGAGAAATAATGACTTTGCTACCTCATCAAAGTCATGAACTTTTCACCAACAAACTTTAAAAAGTGTTAGCATATTCAATGATTTCTTGAACTGTTTGATAGTTTCCATCATTCATAAAAATCCTCTGAGTAGCAGTAGACTTAATAGTAAGAGTGTGAGGCTCTTCTTCCCTCAAAGTCGATGTTGATAATGATCAAATACAAATCCAAAGATTCCCTTAATTCTCATAATTGGTCTCATTCAAAGTTATCATGAATCTGAAATAATAACTAGTAAAAAACAATTAAAAAAAACTAGTGAAAAACAGTTAAATTAATTTAATATGTACAACAAAATATGTCCAACATACACAATTTCTTATCTATATCATGATGTTGCCCAAAGGTCTGAATCACAAATACAGTAACAAAATAATATGAAATAAATAGGATGTATACAAACTCATGCTATAAAAAAATTCATTACCAATAGAGTACCAAAATAAAATTGGCCCAAAAAAACAAAAAATACATTATATCAATTACAAATAGCATTCATAACAATATATTGATAAAGTATAATTATTATTAATATAATATAAAAATTAATAAATAATATAAATAACACAATTTGTATAATTGTTCTTGCACTAAGTGAAATGACAATCATGTTAAACTAGTAATCCACTACACATCGGGCCAAAACACACTATGCATGTTTGGATTGTCCTTGGGGCAATTCAAACTTTTGTTTCGAGAAACAAGCTTCTCCATCAATACTCATTTGTTGAAGTTGTATAGGACTTTGTGTTGCAATAAAATGGTCCGAGAAACAAATTAAACATACACTATGTTCTATAAACATGCACTATATCATTATATGTGTTTTTTTTTTCTCTTATTTTTAATTGTCTTTTCTTTCACTTGCATCCTTTCAAACGGACCCTAATATAACATAAGAGAAAAAATATTTGGTTATCAATTTTGTTGTTGCTAAGATAAAAGGAAAAACATGAACTAAAGTAAATTTCTTACTTAACCTAAAAAAAAAAAAGTAAATTTCTTCCTGATCCTTATTTTTCAAGTTGAATGGCAAGTTTACATTCGTGTGACAGCAATATGACAAGCATAATTGACGCTAATTTTAATTATAATCAATACACTACACGACAAAGTTTTCGTCAAAGTTCGTTTATATAATTATAACAATTATTTAAGCTGGCATATTGACAGCTCTTGCCTTGTTATAATTCCAAACTATCCTAAATCTAAAGGACTTTAAAAAAAAGCTTCAAATAACTCCGTTGTTTTGTTTAAATATAATTACATAAAAAAAATCTCTTTCTTGAATCAATTAAAGCAACAATTGTTTAAACTTGTTTTTTTTCAATGCATTTCTAGAACCTCCAACCCTAAAAAAATTGTCACATATCAAAAGTTATATTTTCGCTGGTATACACTTTATTTAAATTAAATTAATTTTTTTAACATAAATATTACAAGTTTATGCTAATAAAATAATGTATCATATTGTTAATAAAATCACAATATTTACATTAACAATTTAATTTATTATTAAAAAAATTATACTATGGCGGAAACCAAAATAATATACTATTTCTTGAATTATATTATTATTTTTTTACAAAGTTACATATGCTTACCGTAAAAAAAAAGTTACATGCTTAAAAATTATATTTTCTCTAAAACAACATCAATTATTTTTTATAAGAAATAGATATATATCATCAATGTGTTTATCATCATAAAACATTCTTATTTCTCATGATCAAATCCTTCTCCATGTTCTACACATTGAAAAATATTACTGCTCTATTTGGAAAAGAGGACATAAAGAACAAAAAAAAGAAATAAAGCAATAGAAATAAATAAAAAAATAGAATGTAAAAGATGTATTATACATATGAGTAGAAATAAGAAAGAAAAAAATAATGAATTTGTTTTTGGTGGGTCTCAAAGAAAAAAAATATTTATTTTCCATTCTTTCTTGAATAAATTATAAAAATTAATATTTCTATCTCATCTCTTTTATATTTTTCTTCCTTCCTTTTTATTTTCAAATAGCAAATAGAGGGCAAATTAAGTAATCCCACTCTATAATTGATGACGTGAGATTTTCATGATGATCATGCATTCGTGTGTCCTCAGTGTGGGTGAATTTCATTAGGCTTTGTTTGGGAGTTAGGAGGGGAAGGGTGTGGGTGAATTTCATTAGGCTTTGTTTGGGAGTTAGGAGGGGAAGGGAAGGAAAGAGATTCAAAGGGAAGGGAGGGGAAGAAAATGGAGGAAAATGAAGGAAGTTCCTTCCTCCTTATTTGGGAATTAAAAATACATTAAGAAAGAGAAATTGATAATTAATAAGATGTTAAATGTGAAAATTATATAATTTAAATGTAAAAATATATTTTAATATATTTTTCAATTTGTAATTGGGGTAGGATAGTAATTTTAATTACTTTTCCTTCTAAAAACTTTCAAATTGGGAGAACAAAAATTTTTAGACTTTGAAGAATTTCAGAGGAGTTTTAAAAATCCTCAAATCCTTCTCCTCAAAAATAAAAACTCGCAAATAAGAAGATGTTATCACCTAAACCTTTTCCTTTCCTCCCTTCTCCTCTAAAATCTCTCTCCCAAACAAAACCTTAAAGTATGTGTATAGAGAGGTAGCCCAAACGGTGCTCTTCACGGTACGTACGTGTGATGAATAATATTGACGATGAGGAACTAGATGGGCACGGCATCATGGAAATGAAACACATCACCAACACGAAAAGTTTTTGTAGGTAGCAAACAACTGAAACAAGTAGCTATAGTACTCGATCGGATCCAAGAAAAAAAACAAAGAGAAGGTGTCATAGTGTAACTGTGCCCAACCAGAGGCCACGTCACATGTACTTAATTACTTAGAATTTTCATGAGGGACACTTAAGGGACCCATAATCCCCCCTAAAAGCAAACAATACATTATCATATCATATATCATCAACCAACCCACTTGGTTGGACACATTGTTAGAGTGTTATATTTTCTTTTATTGTGTTTAATTTTTATGAATATAAAATATTATATATTGTAAAATAAAAAAATCACAAAAATTAATTTGTGTGGACTTATTTTAATTTAATTAGAGATTTTGGATTTGAATTTTAAATATATAAAAAATGAAATTTATCGTTTATAATAATTTTGTTCATCTTAAACATAATTCTTTTTAATAGAAGATATCTCTTGGTTTAGAAGAAAAAATTAGTTTGCTTGAGTTGGTGTTGCACCGAAGACACAACAAATCAGCCACTATTACGTGCATATCTATCTCTTCTTCCTTCATCTACGTGTGTCCATGCAATGCTTCCTCCAAGGAGAGAGAACCACAGACAAACATATAGGTACGGTTTATTCGAGAGTCAAGTTATGCGTGAAAAATGTAGGATCAAAGGCACGTTCAATGAATAGAGAATAACGTTATTATTATTTACAATCTATACAATAAAATTAGTAATAAGTCATAATATTTATTTCTTACTTTTTATTATATTGCTTGCTTATTTTCTTGTATATAATTGATTGTAAAAATTTGATAGTAAAAGCTGTTAATATGCTGGTAGATAGAGTTGAACCTTTTGACTATTACTCATTTTGTTCACACGGCTTTGATAAACTACGTTTTAATTGTACCTGCTTTCCCCTCCCTCATTACTTTTTAATCCCGTTGTAATAATGGTACAGAGGAATGAATATTAGAAAATTGAAAATACAGTTGCTGTAAAATATTACTACAGCAGTATAACAGAAAATAAAAGGAATTGAACAACAGTTACCCGTGCTAAACTTAGGTACGGTTTGAGCTTTGAACGCATCACAACCTCAAGTCTCAATGACTCCAATAATTATTCTTTTTTAAATATTCTAATCAAGCACACAGCCATGGTAGCAGTTAATTATTACTATAATGAATCGATTCATACGCCTTGTATACAATCACTTCCATCGATAACATAAATTTCTTGACTGTATGCATGGATCTGGTCGTAAACAAGAAAGGACGCGCGGTTGAATTTATTGATAATTATATCAACCGTAGTAATATATCAACCATGGTAAAGTTTATTCATGTTTACCAAAACATAAATGGTATGGATATCATAACTAATCATAGAAGAGAAAAAAATTTATTAGAAGTATCAAGATTTATTTACCCTATGATCTTCAAATTAATTATATGTTACCTCATATATTCATTAATTGATTCATATTTTTTCAAAGATTTAACTATCTTAATTTCTTTTTTGTTTTATTAATTTGTTAATAATATAATTAACAACATGTAATCAAATAATTAATTAGGTACCAAAACAAACATTGCATAAATAAATGAGCAATTTCTAAAGAGACCAAAAGTGATGCAATGAATCCCGCGTGGAAATCACTTCATCAGTGTGCTAAAATAAATATTGGAAGGGTAGTATTTTCCTAATTGCATTTATTATGAGTGTGTTTACTTAGATCTGCAAACATGCAAGAACGTGTCATGCTAAATACTGAAAGGCATTAGCATAATTCAATATATTTTTTTTTTTACATTAACTATGAATGATAGACTTTTAGGGTAAAATAAGATCTACAAAAACATCTAATCCTTCGTTTTGTAAAATGAAATTTATGAATCATTAGATTTATTTTAGAATTTGTGGATCCATTTTAAACGAACATCCAAAAGTATTTTTAATGTTTTGATAAAATTACTTATGTCTTGAACTAGAATAAAACATGCAGAGAGAGTAATTAAGGGTGGTATAGGAAGAAAGAGAAAGTGTAAAGTGTAAATAACATTGGATGCTAATTGGAAGGGTGCGTAGGTGCTGCCGGTCTAGAAGTGGTAGAACGCAGAGGATGATGCGTATTCGTCGGCACTGCTTTATACACTCATGTTTCCCGGGCTGAGTCGATGATGATTTTTATCTTAAATTAAAAGTGACACATACATATACATTACATTACATATATATAGTGTATTAGTGTATATTCAACTTGGTCTTATATGCTACAGCTAGAGGAGTAAAGGGTGATGAATGATGCAATTTACTGCTCATGCATAATTCCCGTTTTCTCGGCCACTGGTCTAGTGGGGTGGCGCACTCTGCTTTTTAATTCCTCCACAGAAACTTGATGTTGCCATTTCTTTGGAACCAGCAGGCAAAAAGGGCGAAAGTTGTTATATTTTTTTTGACAATAATAGTTCTTGTGAATTTTTTTAATATATAGTATGAATAATTACATTCGACACATTTTTAATCAAGTCTTATCAGTTGAGAGTAACCTTATCGAATTATTAATAATTTATCCCGGAAATTTAAAGGAAGCTTGCATCTTGTGCCAACAAGGGAGCAATGTATTGCCCTCCTCTCGTCTCATCGGTTACTCCACTGATGGCTTTGAAGTTTGACTGATTAACTACGGTTAAACTATTAGTAAGGATGCATCAAGTTAATTCTTGTAGAATTATTTTTTATTCTTGCATTTTTAATTTAAGGGTGAGGGTGAGGATAAAAAGTAAGTTTTTTAAAAATTGTTATTAGGTGAAGATGAAGAGGGATCAAATTATTTTTTGTATTTAATTTAATATTTTTATTGAGTAATTCATATTTAATCGTTTGATTAAAAGAAGAGTAAAAAATAAAGATGGAGAGTAATACTGTGTACGTGAAAATTGTTTAATGAATAAAAAATATAAATATATAATATCGACTAAAAATACATTTTTTTTCCTTTAGCTAAGTTGATTCATTTTTGTTTTGTTTTTTATTTTAGATGTACATTATTTTTTTTTTATAAAAAAATTGATTATATATGTTATGCTAGCTAACACTTTCTGTAAAAAAGAGCTAACACTTCAAATATTATATCTCTACATGCTTCTTAATTTCAATAATATTTTGTCTATTTCAGTTCTAAATTGCTTTTTTTTTTTATATTATTTGGAAATTAAAGAAAGGAACCTTCGGATGATGTTATGTTAAAGTTGTGTTCATTCCTCACGAGTGTCATAAGAGAGGGCTAGACAGAAAAATATGTTACAACACTATCTATTTTCCTTAGGGTATGTTTGATGAAGTGAAATAAATGAATAAATAAATAAATTAAGATTAAATTTTTTAATAAAAGTAAACTGTAAAATGGTGAATCACATATCAATTTATTGTTCATTTCTTCCTATTTTTATCATCTTTCTCCTACAAACGATTGAGTCCTAGAGTTAAAGGATATGTCCTCATTTCCCTTGTCTTCCTTGCTCCCCCTCTCTAATTTTACCTTAACAAACAAGGGGCTAACCTATCCTTTTAAGTTTGAAAAGAATTAAAATAATGAAAATAAATAGTTAATTAATCTTTTAAAGATTTATTAAAATGTTAAAAAATATGTTTTTTTTAAATAAACTGTAATTTAAAAACATTATATAAATATGATTACTTTTTGGCTCAATTGCGTATTTTATTATCAATTATCATTATTTTTAAAATTTTATGATCTAAATTTTTATTTTTGCATATTTTAACACCATAATTTTTTTTAATTTGTGTACTTAACCGATTTGTTGAATGTTTAACGAATCCATGTGTTCCTAAAAAATATCCTAAAAATGTCATTTTGTTATCAATTTTTGTGAAATGACATCATTTTTTATTATTATGATTATAAAATGCATAATTTTTTCAAAAAGATTATAATAAAATGTGCCAAAAAAATAGGTGATAAAATTCATGGAAATTAAAAATATAATGATAAGATGTCCAGAAAAAAACTTAGATAGTAACATTTATAAAATAATAATAATTAAATGGTCAAATATGTAATTAAGTCTTACTTTTTAATAATTTCATAAACATCTTAAATCTAATAATTTTGCTCCTGAAGTATCATTACGATATATAAGAAGGAAGGAAAAGTTTCAGTGGCTTTTACGATCTATGATATGATATAGGAATATGCTCTCATTGATCTCCAGCTTGGATAAACAATGCTAAGAATGATTATGTAATTAGCTAAAGGTAATTAGCAGGTACAAGATTTTTTTTTTCCCGCTTGATAAAGTGACTATAAATTGTTTCCAAAACACAACATATCGTAATTATATATATATATATATATATATATATATATATTAATTTTGACAATTTGTGAATCCCAAAACCCCGACAGTGATAATTTACCTCAACGACAGGGTACAGTAGTTGATGTGGATGTAAGTTGTGGCTCATATATATATATATATATATATATATATATATATATATATATATATAAAAATTAAATGTATCCATAGTTTCTCTTAATAATTATATATATATATATCAAATTTTAAATAAACCAATCATACTATAGTTAAGTATTATAATCAGAATTTACTCATATTATTGAAAAAATATTATAAAATATTTTTTAAGTATCAAAATAATTTTAAATTCTCAAATAAGTTTAAAATTTTAAACAAAACTGTATACATCTAATAATATATTTAATGATTAAATTACTTAAAGAATTTGTTGAATAGAGTAATTCACCCTATATAGAGAGAAAAATAACATAAATATTAATCAATATAATTATAAGTTTAATTTAATAAAAAAATTTAAAATTATATTCTTTATAAAATATTTTTTAACTATGTAAGAGTTTTTTTTACAGAGAGTTTGTATAACTAATTGTATCGGTATAATTTATTTTGTATATGTATAAATATAAAATTTCAATCATAGTTTGTTTTCTCCGCCAAAAAAAAACCCAAGAAACAACAAAATTTGTGCTGCATGGACACAGGTCCAACGCTCTCTCTTCAATCCTTGGTCGAGAGCTGCAAGATCATCACCGCCAGTGTTGTTGTAGCTGGTTGGTTCTATATTCCTTCCTTTTTTTTGTTGTATGCTCTTATTTTTTTAGTCGTAATTAGAGATTATAAATATTTTTTAATTTATTGGATCAAAAATCAATTCTGTTCAAGATGTGTGATGATGACTTTGACTAATAAATAACAAGTGTTGAGAATTATATATAAATTTTTCTATTAAATAAATCATTTTCATTTATATGAATCCAATGAAACATTAAGCATCAATAATTTGAATTTGTAAGGTCTTATATTCGGACTCAAACTTAATTTCTTATAGAATTGTCTTATGTTAATTATTATAAAGACTAAGGTTACTGATAATTAGTTTTATATCCAATTCGTATATATAATTTGTGTTTGTATCTAATTCAACTTCAATATTCCATGGACAAAGAAAGTTAATATCCTGAATAATAGTAATAACAAGGGTTATATAATCTACAATGTCTCGGTAGTGAAGGGAAATGAAATAAAACAATTAAGTCCTACATGGGAAAGTTAAGAAGCGGTGGGAAGCAAGGCAAAGGGCATGAAGGTGAGAGATTTGAGATTTGCAAGAGTTGGAGAGAGGTGGTGATGAGTGATGAGTGTTGACTCATGACTGTCTCTGAGAGTGCCTCTGAGAAAAGCTGAAAATTGAATTAACTTTGGGATTTTATGCATTGCAAGACAACCAAATTTTTAAAGATAATCTTCATAGGCTCTTCTTTAAAGAGATACCGTTATAAAAAAGGCTGACCTCCAATGAAACATTGCTAAAATTAAGGTTATTTTTTAATGGCATGGCTAAAGGGGATTCGTTTGCTAATGCTTCTCTCCACGGTTTCACGAACCAAACATTGTTTTCAAAGAAATATTAAAATACTACTAGCACGATTTTTTTATTTTTTTTGGTTTAAGAAAAATATGGATTATAAAAATTCACACAATTCAATTTTAACTATAATATATTACTAATTTAATAAATAATAAAAGGAATATATTACTCCGTTAAATTTTTCGAGAGTCTAACTTTATCTTGCAGAATATTTTGAAAAAATACTTTGACTAGTCTCATGCATGGCCAATAAAAATTAAAGTAATAAATATATTAATGGTGAAAGGGATTTTTATTATTATTGTAACATTGATATAGAATATTTATTAGATTTATTGATCAATATTTTTTGTCGAAAAAATATATTTATTAGATTTTTATTATTATTGTAACTAATCATCTTTAGAAAAAATATTTCATATTCATAAGATTTAACCTCAATACTTTGTCTAATAAAACTGTTTTTAGCACCGCCCAAACTAATGAAAGAGATTAAAAGAATCAAAACTAATAAAAATATTAAAAAAATGAAAATATGTTCATTAATAGTATTAAGGTTAATTTTGAAATAATATATGAAGTTAGCACAAATTTATTGCTACTAAGTACTACTAACTGCATTAATAAATTTCTTTAATACCAATAAATTAGTTAATTGAGTATTATAAAAAAGATGTGACGAAATTAGTTTGTTTGGGTTCTTTACATAAGAAATAAATAAATAAATAGAATATTTTTTCCCAATTATATATCCTTTGGATTTGAATATAAATAAAAAATTATATATGATGATTCTTTTTTTTTTTAAGTATAAACAATTTGATGTCAGTTCATCTATGCAGTTGGTAGTGTATAATGATTCAAGATAGTTTAAATAAATTTTATCTAATTTTTACCTAAAAAATGAAATAATTTTCAATTTTTTATCTAATTCA
>PYAF01006234.1:846080-888936 GCA_007407185.1 Glycine tomentella | reverse complement strand
AATGTGATTCATTCATTTTTTAGTATCATTTAAAGTTTTTGCACCATAATTAAGAAATACAATAAATTTTATTGTTCTCATAAATTAGTTATTAAATTTCATATTTTACCATTTTTCTCTAAAATCAATGCATATAAGTTTATCATTTATACCTTTATGATAAATCCTTAAATTAATTAATGGTATCCTAAATTCAAAAATAAATAAAAATACATTTTTTTCTTCAAAAAAATTGACTTAAAAAAAAACAAAGGAGATACCATTTTTAAATAACACGAATTAGTTAGCAAAATTAATATAGTCAACATGATTTTCATGATATTTTTGTTGTAATTATTGTAATTGAAGCTACTTTCCAGTGGGACCACTAAGAAGTACTTTCTCTAGACTCAAATTAAAAGAAAAAAAAAACATGATACACTAACTAAAAAAATTAATGAATCACATTTAATTATATCATTTTTAATTAATATTTTTAAAATTTATCTTTATTATAACTTGATATCAAAAATAAAAAATAATCATTAAATCTAGCATCTTAATTAAATGAAGAATATTTTAAAAAGAAAAATATTAAATAAGATAAAATTAGTTAAAATTTTATTATATTTAAAATTAAGAAAAAATATTTTTCTTCTTCTTATAATTGAGATTAAAAAAAATAAAAAAAATGTATTCTTTGAGGTCAAATATGATTGAATAATAGTAGTGAATTTTCGTACACTTATTTTAAGTAAAGACAAATACTAAATAATGTAATCAAGAGTACTGAGTTAGAAACTCAAACTAAAAAAAAGTTTTTACTGTTTCTATAGTTTTTTATTATGTTTTCTTATAATTTTTACACCAAATACTTTTGTCTTTAAATTTCATAAGCAATCGCCTAAGTTGTTATCAAGATCCTTAAGTAAAATGATATTTTATTTATTTATGTTTAAAAGTAGTGATCTGATCCGAAAAAAATATCCGTCCCTCTCGTGTCCGTTAATGGCACTATGAAAGTTGAATGTAGAAAATGAGAAAGATTGGTTGGTAGGAATCAGAAAGTGTGGGAACAAGAGTTAGGGATTTGAATTTTGGGACTAGAGCTGCATGTAAGACAAGTGTGTGAAATGCCAAGCTCCATTTTAATTTCCCTTCCTTAAAAAAGAAAAACATCTCTCCAAATGACCCATCCATCCCCAAAACCAACCCTAATCAAACAAATCCTTCAATTTTCCGCCAGCTCCAGCCCGGATCTTTCGCGGACGTGTTTCAGACAATTTTTCTTCCGCGCAGAGCCAAAAGTCACTTCTCTCCATTATTTATTTATTATTATTTTTTTTATCTCTCTCACTGCAAGATGCAAATGAAACCCTCTGCCTTTACGCTGAAACTCTAGCTATTATATAAATGAACTCAGCACCTTCTCTCTCTCTCTCTCTCTCTCTCTCTCTCTCAATCTCAATCTCAATATCTCACACCTCTTCGCTGAAAACGAGCAACCCCACCTTGCATGCATTCAAGTACTTCTTAGTGCTCCCCTTAACCAAACTAAAAACCACTTGATTTAGTGTTTCATTTAATCAAATAGTAATAATAATATCACCACCGCACCGATATGGAGAAGAAGTAGCTGTCCATTCAAAGAGTAAGAAACTATTTCAGTTTTTTTGGGGCCTTTATTATGCACAGCAAAGCCTTTTTGTTTGTTTTTGTGTTTATAAACTGTTGCTGATTTCAGTGATTTTTGTTTGTTCAGAAAACGTTTATTACTACAGGACTATTACTACTACTACTACTACTTCATTTTGCACCATTCATATCTCAAATGGCTCGTGCTTCGACTAACTGGCTATCGTTCTCTCTCTCCCCCATGGAAATGCTCCGAACCCCCGAACCTCAGTTCGTTCAATACGACGCCGCTTCCTCGCATCACTACTACCTCGACAACTTGTACACCAACGGTAATAATAAAAATTAAAATAGTACTATCTATTTATTTTTTCATCTTCATTTGTAGTATTTACTGGTACTTCTTAGTTCTCAGTAGTTCGATTTAACGCACGTGTGAAATGAAATGACTGAAACGGTTCGTTCTGTGGTGCAGGGTGGGGGAACGGGAGCCTCAAGTTTGAGCAGAATCTGAACCACAGCGACGTGAGTTTTGTTGAATCGTCGTCGCAGAGCGTGAGCCACGCGCCGCCCCCGCCGAAGCTGGAGGATTTTCTCGGCGACTCCTCCGCCGTTATGCGTTACTCCGACAGCCAGACGGAGACGCAGGACTCGTCGCTGACGCACATCTACGACCACCACCACCACCACGGTTCTTCTGCGTACTTCCGCGGTGACCACCAAGATCTCAAGGCCATTGCTGGATTCCAAGCTTTTTCGACTAACTCTGGCTCCGAGGTTGATGATTCTGCATCCATCGGAAAAGCGCAGGCCAGCGAGTTCGGGACTCACTCTATTGAGTCCTCCGTCAACGAGTTTTCCGCGTTCTCCGGTGGCACCACCACCGGCGAAATCTTGTCGCTCGCCGTTGCGCAGAGTTCCGAGAAGGCCGTCGTCGCTGCGGCGGAGTCCGATCGCTCGAAGAAGGTTGGGGATACCTTCGGCCAGCGGACTTCTATTTACAGGGGTGTTACTAGGTATACTGTTTGTCTTCATTTCTCTATCATAATTATTATGCTTATTGAATCAATCAATTTAACTGTTTATTTTTTTATTTTTTATTTTGTATGTATGGTGCTTGTGATAAAGAAATAAGAGAACAGAGATTTTGTTCTCTTTTTCAAGGATCTTTTGGCATGTTGGAAGTTGAAAAAAGTAGCTAGCCAGCTATTGTGAAAATATATTGTGATTTTGGATACTGAGTATTGACTATGGTGTGAGAGAGAGTTCAAGTACAGAAATTTGGCCTCTTCTCACACATCTATTTCATGTTAGATTTTGTGTCTTTTTAATTTATTTATTTTTGTGATGGGGTTTCTCTGCAGGCACCGATGGACAGGAAGATATGAAGCGCATCTATGGGACAATAGTTGCAGAAGGGAGGGTCAAGCCAGAAAAGGGCGTCAAGGTCTATTTCTCTCTCTAGTTTTTTTTTTTTTTGAAGTAAATAAAAATGGGGAAAATATATATAAAGTGGAGGAATAGGCTATATGATGCTATATAGACTGAAAAGTGGCTTACATGTATTGAAGCTGCAATTAATGGGTTGGAGTGTGGTAGGACACCTGAGTTTCTTTGTGAACAGTCTTTTTTCTGATTGACTGATTGGGGCATATGTATATACTTATGCTGCTAGTACTTATTACTTCACTGTTTCTGTTTTTTTTTTTTTTTTTTTTTTTTTTTTTTTTTTTTTTTTTTTTTTTTTTTTTTTTTTTTCTCTTTCAATTGATTTGATCCTATGTGCCGCCATTTTGCCCGTTATGAGTCGGGTGTCTTTGCTTTCTTGTCTGCTCAGACATACTAATCTCTATTTTTTTCTTCTGTTTTTTTATCTCTGCATTCTCTTCCTCTTCCGTACCCATTTGTTGATGCCTCCATGTCTAGTATCTTATCTCTCCGTCCTTCCCCTTCCTCATTAGTCACAAGTCATAACTGATATTGTTGCGTTAAGGGCTTTATCTTTTGCTTTTGCTTTCCCACTTGCCAGGGAAAGCTGCGTTTGACCACATCACAACCCATCACTCCCTGCTATTGAAACTTGTACTTGCTCACATTGAGGTGGTGGAGCGTCCACTGTTGCATGAAGGGTTTGTGACAGTGGGTCTGGCCCCCCTCTCAGAATAATGTCCTCTTGGGTCTGGAACAAAGTCACGGGTTTTCTTAGATCTTATGTTGTAGTGACATATAACATTAATATTTTAATGAGTGTCTTTATTATTGGAAGAAAGAAACGGCAAAGAAGCGATTTGTCTAAAAATCTTTCCAATGAGAAATAGGCAATTCGGCATTTCTTTTTCGGTCTGTTTTTTAAATGCCGGGATATGTCTTTGACTATGAGCTACTTAGTGGGATTATTGAAAAATTTATCAACTGAAAAAGACTAATTGAAAACTACTTTGCACAGATACTATCAATTTTTATCTTTTAAATTAATGTTGTTAATAGTTAGAAATTTTTGGTACAAATAAAATTCGACGAGTCATTGTACAAGGAAAAGAGGATGGGGTTGATGGATCTAATCCAATGTACAGTTGTTTTCTATCCTATGTAGCAGCCATAAAGGGCCTGAGAGAGAAAAAAAATAAAGGAAAAAAAAAAAGGTTGCTTGTGCGCATGCATTGTGGCAATTGGCAAAGCATATGATATAATCACTTTTCTTTCGGGCATTTGTATTTTGGGTTAGGAAAGTAATTTTTGGCAGATAATTTTGACTATTTCGTTCGCTGATGTTTGATATTTTTGGCTTTTCCTTGCATGGAACGGGTCTTTGGTGCATTTCTGGCTGTCATTCAACTTTTTGACTCTTCTACAGTTTATTTGGGTAAGCAGTATTTTTTCAATTATATTTACTTCAAGAATGCTCCTCAACCTATCCTAAAACTTTTTTCTGTATTTTGAGAGATGGTTTTGTAACATAGTGAATTGTCTTGTTTATCAGGTGGATATGATAAGGAAGAAAAGGCCGCGAGAGCTTATGATTTGGCAGCTCTAAAGTACTGGGGTCCCACTGCTACCACCAACTTCCCTGTAATGCAGTCACTTCTTTCTTGTATTCAGTTTTGATAGATCTTAGTTGCATGAAAACATATACCAGGACTGAAAACATTGAGGTGGGACCGAAGGAGAGATTCTACGGAAGGAATAATTGTTAGTGTTCATATTTAAATATATCAGTATATACAAAAATTTTGCTAAAATGGAACGTGGTTAATGGTTAAATGTTGGTGTGAAAGAAATATGCTTACTTGGTACACAAAAAGGGGAGGCTAAGGTATCGCAAAAAGGAAATATAGGATCTTCAGACCTACGTGGCATGAATGATAAGAGGGTGGTTGGGTAGTGGGTGAATATAAGTTATGTATATGTAGCTAGCTTCTGTTTTTGTTTTGGGTGAACGTGGACGTAGCTTCTGAAGTCGTTGATATGTCAAATAACTTCTTGGGTGCATTGTAAATATATAATGAACTGAGATTTTGCATGGATCAATATTGGAACAAACGTCACTGACCTTATTTCTATCCTCATTTCTCAGGTTTCCAATTATTCAAAGGAAGTGGAGGAGATGAAACATGTAACAAAGCAAGAATTTATCGCATCATTGCGAAGGTTTGATTGACTTGCCCCATTAAATTTTAGCATTGTACTTCTACATATGCAGCTACTGAAAATTTGGGTTTTCATTCTTGCAGGAAAAGTAGTGGTTTCTCCAGGGGAGCTTCCATATACAGAGGTGTTACAAGGTTTGAAACTTCAAATTGTTAAGCATATTGATGCACTTGATCCTATGTTTCTATAATTATAATTTGTATCCTGCAGGCATCATCAACAGGGTAGGTGGCAAGCAAGAATTGGCCGTGTAGCTGGAAACAAAGATCTTTACTTGGGAACATTCGGTATACATTTTTTCTTCCATAGTTTCTATGTTATAAAAAATGATTGGATTGTTTTAAATTTCTTAATGGATTATTGTTAATGGTCAAGTTTCACTGCATCCTTATTCTGGGTCAAAAATACAAAAAAAGATTATCATAATATATAATAAGATCATAAGCCCATAAAATAACAGTATATGAAGGAAGTAGTTGAAACAGTTTTGCTGGCTTGACTTGAAACAGTTAGTTTACATTATTTATCATTTATATGAGGTGGAAATAGAATATTCTATGAATAATCGTCTAACTCAATTCCACATGGTAACAGCAACCGAGGAGGAAGCAGCAGAGGCATATGATATTGCAGCCATTAAGTTCAGAGGTGCAAACGCAGTAACCAACTTTGAGATGAATAGATATGATGTGGAAGCTATAATGAAGAGTTCTCTTCCAGTGGGTGGGGCAGCAAAACGCTTGAAGCTTTCCCTTGAATCAGAGCAGAAAGCTCTTCCAGTGAGCAGCAGCAGCAGTCAGCAGCAGAATCCACAGTGTGGAAACGTGAGTGGCAGCATCAATTTCTCAGCCATTCATCAGCCAATTGCTTCTATCCCTTGTGGAATTCCCTTTGATTCAACAACAGCATATTATCATCACAACCTTTTCCAACATTTTCACCCTACCAACGCTGGCACAGCAGCGTCTGCTGTTATTTCTGCCAATGCAAATGCACTAACTGCACTGCCACCAACAGCAGCAGCTGAGTTCTTTATTTGGCCTCATCAGTCTTGTTGATCTAATCAAAACTAGAAATCATCTTTTGCTAATTTCCTGGTTATGCTAACAAATCAAAAGCTATAGTATCTGGCACAGTTTAGCTGACCCCCCTCCTCTATTATTAACCCCTTTCGGCTGCTAAAATAGAAAAAAAAATGAGGTTTTTGAGGTGGCTAGTCTTAGTTACAGTAGGAAGCTGGATATGTAACTAACTGCTCTAAATATGAGAAAATATTTCGTGCATCATAATTTTGCACAAGAATTTCCTTAATGGCTTATAATTTGCAGCGGTAGTATGACCGCTTTTGTTTAATTGTCAATTTGGCTTCGTTTTTTAAATTACAGTTGATAACATTCTTTTGACATGAAGTAGTCGGTGGTTCCTTGGTCTGCTCAATACGCATATGCTGGCATAATGGAATGATCCATCAATAACGCAAATCCTGAAACAAATAATAATGTCTTGATTCTAGTGTGCGACTCTTGTGAATAAAATAGGCGTTAAGTTGTGGCCCAATATGGTTTTTAGAAGTTAAGAGTTTTTAATAATGAATTTTGTATTTTTTGGTTCCTTAGTGTTTGTTTTACTGAAGTCTAATATATTTAAAGTTTAAGGTCACAATTTTTTTTTGTTCATAATTTATATCATAGTTTTAATATTGATACATATTTATCTTTAAACACTAATACTTTTTTTATTAACTTTTATTTTCTAAAGTAAATTAATTCGAAGTCTTAGATCTGCTATTGTCTCCGAGTTATTGATTTCTACTTAATTTCTTCTTAATACTCCTTTTAGAAGGCCTTTATAACATTTTCACATCATAATAATGCTTTTTTTAGGAATATTTACTAATTAAATATTTAATTTGTGAAATCGACATAAGTCCTGCCAGGTTTTTAATTTGAATATGTTGTAAATTTGAATTAGACTATATTAATTAATTTGAATCAGAGTATATAATTTTATAATTAATTTCAATGTGCAAATCTTCAAAATCACATTGATCATAGTTATCATAATTGTTTTTTATGAATTAAATAAGTAAACCATTTACATTAGACAATAAATAAATAAAGTATCGTCACAATATATATGTTTACCTGGCAATTTTTTTTGTCTTTATAAAGCTCCTTTTAAGTTTTTTGCTTCATTTTAATTATTAAAAATAAAAAAGTACAAAATAATGTCAACAATCACACTAAAAATGCTAGTATTAGAAACATTTTAAGATAAAGTCTCTTAGCATATTTTTCCCAAGACTAATACTATAGTACTGTTATTAAAATGAAAGGTATTCTCATGTTCAAGTTATCTATAAATAGGATCCGAGTATCTGACCCACAACCCAAATGCATTTACTCAAATTTGGAGTTCTTAAGGTCAAACTAAACCCAATCCATTCAAATCCAACTAGATTTGATTTGAATAACGTATCTTTCTTTTCAAACTTTTGAACTAGAAGATCTGACCCATCAACATGATATTTTTCAAATTATAATTTTTGTATTTATTTATTATTTTATATTTCTTTTAAAACTAAAATATTATATAAGCTTTATTGGATCTAATAGGCCTGACACGGTCCAACTTAGTTCAAGTTTGATTTGGACAAAATACACAATCCCAACTAAACCCAAATCAAAGTATGTTGATGAATTTTGATATTAGTACGAGAATACCTCGGATTAAAACTTATTTGAAGTTAAAAAATTATGATTAAAAGTCCTCAAATAAGAAGCGAGTCCTAAAAATTATTGTGATTTCCAATATAAAAAAAAAAAAACCCAAAAGACTGCATTAGAAAGCATGTTGCTAATATTTTCCTATATTAATTTTTAGGCTGCTAAGCATTCTATATGTAAAGTATCGCGCACAGTGATCAAATTTCACTTTTGTTTTTCCAATCTTCATTCATAAATTCAAACCATGGGAGAAATGGAAACGAGAAGCATTTCACTATTTTCGTATGGGTGGAACATCATGTTCGAATGGCACTGCAGAGCCTAAAAGTTACACAAACTCTGCTGCATCATTTCTACATTGCATTGTTGCTTGAGAACCACTGGTTCTCAGGCGTCAATCCAAAAAGCCAAAAACTATGATTTTGCTTCTTGAGTAACGCTCCCTAAATTTCAAAGCTGAATAACAAGCCAACTTGGCTTGTGTCTTTGAATTTGGCCGCACGCACTGCTACAAAATATCACTCCATCCTTTCAACAAATATACATAGGGGAAAACAAGATATTCCACTAATGATTTATAATTAGTTTAGTTTACTCCATAATTAGTTGCCTGTGGCGATTGAGGTCCTTCAAGTAACTTGAGCAAGTATAATCTTCTAGGTCACATGCCTCTAACATGAGAGACTTTTGTGCAACTAAAGTTTTCTTTGGTTCCATAATTGTCTCTTCACCCTTTAGTAGCTGCACAACCTGTGGTTAACAAAGATACAAGTTAGCTTCCTACCATGGAAAATGGTACAACAATGCTGCGAATCAAACTTAAGCTGAAAAAGACCACATGCTCATTTCTAACTTGATTCATGTATGGCCGCTTGGAGGATACATGGTGGACACACATGGAAGCCGTCACCATGGCACGCTTCATTTCAATAGGATCATATTCCTCTCCTAATCTGGGGTCTGCTAAATCCTTTACGTTGTTTGTATCCAGCAGTGGCTTGGCCTGATAACAGTAAATGATTTATAATTTGTATACATAAGAAGAATTTTGCAAAGCCATTTTATAAACTTCTTGAATTCTTGATTGCCAAATCCTCAAGTGTTCAATTAAGGACTCACTGATATGTGCTCTTAGTGAAGCCTATTAGTCTAATACACTCCATTACTTTTAGGGGGTTATGAAGACTTACCCAGATGACAAGACTTTGTCTACTATCCGAATCAACAGCACGGCGACCAGTTATGAGCTCCAAAAGCAAAACTCCATAGGCAAATACATCAGTTTTCTCATCCACAACTCCATGCATAAAGTACTCCGGAGCCAAATATCTGCAGCCAATAATTTGGTGCAAGCAGTGTTTTAACTTTTAAGAAAAAAGGTTACCATAGGAAGTATGTGAATCAATGGAGCTACAAGACTAACCCAAATGTTCCTTCTATTGGGAACACAACGTGGTTGGTCCACTTACTTGGGAGCCACTTTGCCAGTCCAAAATCTGATATCTGAAGTTTATTACAGCACCAATTATTTTCCTTGCCTACTATGGTAGAAAAGAATATAATATGAAATTTCAGTTTATATTATAAGTTGCTACCATAGTACCTCAGCTTCATAGTTTTCATTTAGTAATATGTTGGAGGCCTTGATGTCCCTATGAATGATTCGTCTCGGGCACTCTTTATGGAGATAAACCAATCCATCTGCCACCCCGACAGCTACCTTGGATCTTATCTTCCAGTCCAAGCATTCAGAACCTGACATGTTGAACATCTCTTTGTTAGCCATGCACAATAGAATAAGAAGTGGAATAATTAGAGAAGGAAGATATGAATATAGAAGCTAAGAGATGGATTCAGCACCACACCGAAAAGCAAAGAAGAAAGACTGCCATGTGAAGCAAGCTGTAGGACAAAGTAGAGGCCGCGATCAACCCCGAACCCAATAAGGCGCGTCGCATTTGGGTGGTTTATGTGTGCAATGATCCCAAGCTCCGTCAAGAAATCACCAGCTCTGTCTGTAGCATCCTTTTCGTTTTTCATTATCCTCTTTACAGCTATAACTTGACCATCGGGTAAGTGGCCTTTGTACACTTCAGCATGACCACCTTTCCCAAGCAAGTTCTCTGTGGAGCCACAACAAAAAGAAAAAGAAAACAAAAAAAAGTCAACGTATTTGGATAAATTGTTATTGATCTTATTATTAGTAGTGTGTAGCTTCTGAACTCGGGCACATAAAAGTCTTTATGTTAAAAGACCAAAAAGATATATTTAACTTTGTTTAATAGTACTAGAAAGACAATCTCAAAGGCTCACCAACATTCCGTGGAATGTAGACTTTGACCTAGTAGCATAATTTGGCAACTATATGCTATTAAGTTGAATGGTGTTGGACTTGGTAAATTACATGGGGAAATGTCAAGTTCAAAATAACTCTAATGTGGAAACGTTATTTGACTGGCTTCTTATTGAAATTATTTCTGTCATTGACTAATAGTCGAGATTTTAAAAAATAAAGGCAAGTGACTACATATACATGATTTTTCCTATTTAGTATTGGCGGAATGCTGCTTTCACAACTGTTTTGCTACATCAGCATTTTACATTATAAAAGTAGTATGAACAATTCAAACTCGATAAATTCCCCTACATTAATTATAAATAGTGTCAAGTGGCTTTTTTTCTTAAGAAATGATATGTGATGATATTCTTAGTCAAATCTCATTAGGTTGATTGAATATTTATCCCAAGGATCCAAATCGAAAGAAAGAAACAGACAAAATACATCATAAATTTTGATTACTACACAAACTAACAAAATAACTCCAACACCAGACCCTGTAGTATAAAAGAATGTCCCTGCTGCAAGAATTGAAACATGCGACATATACCAAGTACCAACTATAATTGATACCATTTATAAAAACATTTGGAAGATGTAAGATGTTAACTAAGCCAAAGCCGTGCCCTTGACAAATTTACAAAAACCAATTTATTAGCTTGGCTCATGCATGTGCTATCTATGAAATCAAGTGAGAAGTGTCTCTCTCGTAAAGTTGTAAACTATGGTCACACTGATATGCCTCTTTTCAATGGATACACTGTCGAATCCCAAAGGCTAAAGGGTGGGACACTGTTCAATGTGGCTGACAAGTGACAATCCAAAGCACTAGCATAAGCGTACGGCACGCCCGTGTTTTTGTGTATTTTCAAGGCAAATGTCTTTTAAAGTAAGGATAATGTCTTTAAATGAACTTTGTCTTTTGTGCAAAATACACGAGGTTATACATAAGTCATACTACTAGAACTCTTGAATTTTAATGACTAATACTGTTATTATACTAATGCACCTGCACTTTAAATTAAAGAAAATCTTATTCCTAAATCTAACTTAATTAAAGAGGATGTGTAAATGTTATAGAACTCTGTATCATTTTTCTCGATTTCTAGGGATTAAAAAAAAAAAAAATCTTATGCATATTTTCATGGGGTCATACTTGATACTTTAGTATCCAGCGTACACTTGCAATCTGCACTAGGGTAAAGAGTAAAGTGAGGTCCCATGAATTACATGTCCTTGTCTGTGGAGATGCAGAAACAAACAGGAACCCTATGTTACGGTCAAAAAGGTCGTCTACTCTACATTTCCAAGGGAAAATTTGGCACTAACCAACTCCCAAGCTAATGGCGGCAATTAACCGCCGAGTCATCATCATTCATCAACCATCAACCATAATATACAACAATCAACCATGTTATATAAATTAATTGAAACCTAAACCTATTTCACCTACAAAATATCTCTTAAAAACACGTTTTTCTTACTTCTCTTTTCAATAATAAATAAACCTCTTACACATTTTAAGACTGACTATTTTGTACCACCCCACGAGGGATGTCTCATCTCAAGTAAAAGAAAGCAGAGTCTTGAATTTATTAAATTGTAGGTTCAAATTCCTATTCACTCACAAATTTGGTAAATACCCTCTTTACATTTCATCATGAAAAAAGAAATTATTTTGTGCCATTCAGAAAAAAGTTATAGCGAAAAGGATACATTATCAAATAACACGAGAGTATACGCTAGTTATAAAAATGAAATGCTACGTGATTAATTATAAAAGAGACACCAAAAGGGGAAATGAATCAGATTCACGTTTCTTTTCTTCAGCTAATGGTGACTGACTGATAAGTACAGTACCAAACAACTTGCAAACTTATATCTTTGGGCGAACTTGGTGACCCTAACAGGAAGTCGAGAGCTACATTAATTTCTTATTTTCTTAAAGCAATTATCTATTTGGGATCTACCTTATTTAATAAGCTAACTTTCTCAATAAATATTCTTTTTTTACATATAAACTTGGGGGGAACTTATATCTGCTATTAAAAAAAGACTAAAATTCTTCACCAAATTACTATTAAAGAGAGAGAGAGAGAGAGAGAGAGAGAGAGGGGGGGGGGGGGGGGGGGGGGGAATTGGTTCATACCAGAACTAAAATCACCAGTAGCAGCAACTAACTCTTCATAATCGAAGTTCCTCCAAGATGGTTTCGTGGGAATAGCTCCAATATCAATACTATCTTCAGCACTTCGAATACGGGCAAGTTTTTTGGTTAACCCTTTCCGAGAGATATCATTGCCCACCGCAAACAGAGGAACGGCCGTTAACTTTCTCACAGACTTGAACTTGAAAACGTCGATCATGGTCATCAACTGTTGCACGTAACCTTCCTTGTGAACCTCTTTTCCGGTCACCTCCTGCGACTTCTCCGGTGAGACACAACTGAAGCTTTCGCTGCTTCCACTGTTGTCTGACTCTGTTTCCGAAACAGGGGTCTCCAGAATCGCCCTCGGCGATGCCTCGTCGTCGCTCGTAAACTCTTTCACGTTATTATCCGTGGTTGCCATTTCTGGGTTTTCCTTCTATTCTATTTTCCCCTTCTGCTTCACGCACTGCAGAAACAACAAACACCGCGAGTTACAGAGGAAACAGGGGAAAGACAAAAGACCATAAAAACTTTCATTTCTCCCCCTATGTAGACGGATAAAAATTTGATGCACATAAATAAACAAAACAAATAAAATCCAAAGTTGCTTCCTTTTCTGGTAAATTTACTTATTTTTCTTAATTTTCTATTGAGTGTTCTGCTTTATTTTCTCTGCACCTGAGAAAGAGGTGGTTATTTAAAATGGAAAAAAAAAAAAAATCAAATTATGAAAGGTTACCTTAAATGGGCATGATATTCTGTTATGGGAGTGTTTATTCCAAATCCAAAAAACTCGTGCCCGCACCTAAAATCTAAAAGAAGGACTAATCGCGTCGGGTGCGAGAAAATCCTTCTTCACATTTGATGAGGGCCCAAGAGAGAAAGAGGTGGATGCAGAATGGAAGCAGAGGAGAAAACAGAGAAGAAGGGGTTTCAAAAATGGTATGGGTTTGAGCGGTGCTTATTCTTGGGAAGAGAAGAGCATGCAAAATCCAGCTTTGGGTTAGAGCCTTGGAATGTTTGCTATATTTATACGCCTATTGTTTTCACATTTGTTTTTCTTTCTCTGTGTTTATTTATTTTGTTTTCAACCTTTTCAATTGATTTAGTTTAGTGCGTTATTTTTAACTTTTTTATATCAGATGTTAATGTCAGCATATGAGGCTCCTTTTTTTTATTGAATGTTTAGCAGTCTCTGTATGTTAGCTAAATGTCAATTATTTAATTTATCAACATCAATAATATTTTTAATTTAAATTAATTAATACAAATGATACATGTATCTAATAATAAATACAAATAAATTAAAAATTGGAAAAAAAGAAGAAAAAAGTAAAAAGAAAAAATAAGATGAAAGAAAGGAAGAATGAAAGAAAGAGAAGAAAATTCAATTTGATTAATAAATTTATTTTTTTACTTTTTTGCGGGTTAATGTATTAGGAAGCCAAATCTATACTATTGCGATAAAAGCGAATTTTAAACCTGAAGTATTTTGTTTCGTAACTTGGCAAAAATTAAAAAAACGTAGGTTTTATTCATTTAGATTAAAGTCAATTTGATATGGATTATTACAATTTCAAAAACAATTCATTTTTTTCTTGCATATATCTTTCTTTCAAGACAATTTTGTTCAATGCATAATCCGACAGTAAGCATAGATATCTTTCTTAACAAATAATTAAAATTTTGCTGGTCGTATTATTAAAAACTAACTATTTCCTTTACTCTCGTTGGTTTATGATGAAAAAAATTAAATTTATATTACAAAGATGGGAATATTTTTAAATAATTTATGTATATTCAATTTTATTTAAGAAATTAAACACTTTCACCTCTCTTATAAATTACAATGCTTTTTATTTAATGTAAAATTAGTTTAAAAAGTCAACGTTTTATCCAGACAAGAGAATTATATGCGTGTTAAGTTTATTAAAAAGTCTTAACATGTATAGAAATAAGCATTTATAGCATGTTTGAAAATGCTTTCTTAAGAGAAGAGATAGTTAATTATTTGAAAAAATCTTTTGGAAAGTTTAAAAATTATTAATTTTTAGAAAAATTATTTAAATATTACTAATAAGGAGGGGAAAATAAAATAAAATAAAATAAAATAGTTTTGGTTTTATTTAGAAACGAAGTGTTGCTCGTGACTTTTGCCGTAACTAACGCACAAAAGCACCTGCGAAGTGGGAACTTGCGTAGTCATACATTAGGCCAAATCAGAGCAGCATAATATAATTTTGCCGGTGGCACTGGGGAACTGCAAATGGAACAGGATTCAAAATTATACTTTTAAGTCTTTACTCTTACACTTCCCTCTGCTTTTTTTTATTTAAAAATTAAACCTACAGATACTAATTGTATTAAATTTAGAGTACATCTTTTTGTCTTTAACCCGCCCGTATTACATATATTTCATTTCCATATATAAGAAAAATGATATTTGATACAATTTTCATGAGATTAAAACACACTTTATATATGAGATATATAAGAGATTTCCTAAATCTCTAATAGTGGACCACAAATAATCAACACAAATGAACTTGTCACTTTATTCAATTCAAAATCTTAGAGCATTAAATGTTTGAATTCTATATATGTTGCTCAATATGTTTCTTTCTACCAGACTTTTATAATCACCTTACGCAAATCTATTAATCCAATTAACCTTTCTTAAATAAAATGATAACTTGTGATTTTTTTTTTTATATTTATAACATATTTATTCTAAATTCATCTATTTACAATGAAATTTATTTTTATCAAAATGATTGGATAGTAAGAATCAAACTATAAATTACTTGGTCATTGAGACTCTAATATCATATTACATTACAAACTAACCATCCTAAAAATTGAATTAATTCATGAATACAGGCAAATAAATTGTAGTCCTATTATAATTATTGTGTACGAGAAATAAAATTATATAAAAATAATTGTCATTTTATTTTTCATAACATTAATTATGTTTTTATATTTATATCTTTTATAATATTAATTGTTGACAACAAAGTTTATAATTGAATTAATGATTATATAAAATATAATTATTTTTCATACAAATAATCTAGTCCAACTTTATATTACACGGGAAATAAATGGCAATATGACTTCTCTTATCCCCTTTCATATGCACTCAAACACAAAAATTAGCGAACTATTAATTGCCTGTTCTGTTAGTATAGAAAGCAAAACTGAGATATGTGACAGGAAATATTTAAGACAAAATAAAAAATATTTAATATTAGAAAGTATGACAATTGTTTTCATTAGGTAAAACATTTAATCAGATACAAAATATTTGAATTATTGAAGTAATTAAAAACTAAGATAAAAGAGACTTTTGAAGGGGGTCAAAGGATGCCGAAAAATTTTAATTTATCAATCTTTAATGAAAATTTAAAGATGTTTATTTTTTACGTATTCGAGACAAGTAGACTTTTAATCAAAATATCATTTCGTCATCGATAAGCATGTCATTTTTATATTTTGACAAAAAAAAAATGCTCTTTTCATATACATTAAACAAACAGCCGTCTCAAAGGTATGTTAATTGATCAATGGACAACTATAGATGTATTTCAATAATAAATAGAGTATATATATATTTCTAACTAATAGATTTGTTATCTATTTAAAAAATAAATATATTAAAAATTGGAAGGCATGCTTAATTTTGAATAACTAAAAAGACAATGTCGCTAGGGTGAAATACTTAAGATTGCAAGTTTTCTTTTGTTTGTGTTTACCTTTCTTTATCCTACTCCCCAAAAACAATTATGACGAAAAGAGTACCATAAAAATTGACACTCTCAATATTAATCAACTAGGGTAATAAATAAACTTAACTTTAATCCGACTAAAATATCACTACAAATACGTACTTGCATATTTTATTTTATTTTTTGTTGAACAGAAAATGAAAAAAAAAATCTTATAGTGCCATCATTTGATAAATTTCACTTAGAAATTCTATCTTTTACAACTACTTCTATAATTAAGAGGTAGACAAAAAAAGAGGAGATATAAAAACATAAGTAAAACATGTTGGAATACAATTGTGAGTTAAAGTCTCACATCGAATAGAAATAGAAAAGTTGAATACCATATAAGTGAGGAGAAGACCCATAAACTTGAGCCTTAAGGTTTTGAATTAAAGTGTGATGTCTAATTCACTTGTATGTTGCTCATGTAAATCTCTCGTATGTTTATCCCAACAAAACAGATAATAGGGAAAGATAGATAAAAAAAAATAATTACAAAATGAGAAACATTATACCAACACATTCTTTTCAACATACCATATACTTTTATTTGAAATTTATTTTGACTTACAAAATTTTATGACTCTCACTTTTTATTTAACAAGCCTTATGCATATTGCTAACCTGTATAAGAATAATAATATTTCAAACATGTTTTTGTAATATACTTACATTTTGATTTTAATCCCTTTAAAATTATTATTTTTAAATAGTAAATGTTATATCGATCTTGGAGTTAATCCTTGTGGTTACTTAATCACCATTAATTGCTAAAGTGACTAAAGAGTGAGGAACTAAAACAAAAATAAAAAATAGCAAAGTATATGCTAGGGAGCTAAAATATAAACAAGAAATATTTATAAGAACAAGCCTAAAATTAAATTGTATGTATTAAAAAAACCCCAAAAAAATAGTTATTGCAAAGACTATTTTTTTAAATAATAAAAATAAAAATTGAATGTACTAAAAAAAAGTAAAAACACATTTAAACTTATACTAACCGGCAGTGAGCAATTTCTGAAAAATAAAAAATACTCCAGCCTTTATAATTTATACTTGATGATACTCTGTCAATACTTATTTATAAGACATAATTTTGAAAATAGTTTTCCTTTTTAACAAACATAAATTAGTCAAAAATATTTTTACAAAGAAATAAAAGGAGTATTATATACGAACAGATGTTACCAGAAAGTAGAAACCGAAGGGATAGAAGGCAGGACATTAATTTTTAAATAAGATACATAACAGATATGGGAAAAGGTGGTCTTAAACTTTCTTTTATACACAGAAAAAAAAAAAAAGATTCCTATATATTTGTTCTGTCTTTATTGGCAAAGAGAAAGTGAATAACTGCAACAAGGTACAGTACACGTCCTCAGGGTTAGGGAGTAATTTTTGTTTTTTTATTAAGCATTTCATGCATGTAGGACCTCAGTGGTTGAGTTTGTTACCTTTGTGCTAATTAATACTGTTGGTGAGCACCATCATTGGAAATAGGCAGGTGAACTGACCTCTATATACGTGTTTCATATATTAATTAGAGAAGGTACATGATGCATCTAGCTCGCTTGAACTTAGACATTTTATTCATGTCAAAACTTATTAACCCTATTTTTGTTGCTGTCACCATTAAAATGACTTAAAATGAAACTGCATATACTAGAATGTTTGAATTTTTTAAAATGCTTTTTGGATATAATCAAATTAATACGTAGTTTTTTATTTGTTATTAAAATAAAATGAGTTTTGGTAATTTTGAAGTTAGTGGGATAACACAAACAAAATGTTCACAGAGTTGAGCATCCCTTGATAATTTTCAGAAGATGATAATACGACATGGAATGTGCGAGTATAATTTGATTGGAATTCCGAAAAAAGGAGGGTCGAAGTAGAACATATCAGGGTTTATTCTGTTGACTGCAAAAGCCCTTGACGTCAACAGCCAAAGAGAAAGGGACCAAAATAATATTGATTAATAATAATAATAATAAAAAAGAATCTCTTGATTTCAGACAAGGTGAAGGTTTTGTGTCATCCTAACTACATAAAGACTAGGATATTAATTTCACAACTTTACATAATTTTACTTTGCTGCAACCGTGCAACACATTCGTGATTGCAGTTTCTCAACTTACATAATCATTTCAAGAAAAAAAAAAAGGAGTCCAGATAAGCTAGATCAGGTTAATTAGTGCAAAGAATCCAATTAAAATGTAATTAATTTATTGTTTGTATTAAGTTCTAATCATTTTTTTATCTTAAATAAAAGATCATGAGTGTTCCCTAACCTATTGAGTCAAAGATTAATCCTATTTGGTGCGTGACTTTACTAATCAAAGAGAATTTTACATAAGATAAGAATCGAACATAAATTTTTTCATTAAATAAATCATTTTCACTTATGTAAACGCAATAAAACCTTTAGATTATCTAATCATATATTATATTATTACATGTATAGAAACTAATTTAATAAATATTTAAATAAATTAAATTGCAAAAATTCCCAACGTGTACATAGACTAAAATTTCCGTAATAAAGTAGATTGGCATGCCCGTAAGTGCCTGCGAATTAGTTTCGTTCGTCAAAATAAGTGTCTGAAAGGATATCGTTAAGAAAGAAAAACCGTCCAAATTAAGATCTCTTTCTTGTTTCTAGCTCATCTTACCGCAGTGACATGTTTGTTTTAACTTTTTTTTAAGTTTACAGCAATTTTGTCTTTGTCTTGTTGGAACTATGGCCCCGCTCCTTGAATTGTACCCACAAATCCCGCGCCAAAAAACAAAGTTCAATACCAAAACCAGCATTGAAATAGATTAAGGAGTTTCACTAACTTTCCTGTGTAACAATGAGACATCATATCCACTTCTGTGTTATGTCACGTTCAATATTATCCCTAAATTAAACACAAAGTAAGTATTAAGATATTAGATATCTTCCCTCCTCATAGGGTCACTATCACACTCAACAAAGAGCTTAGGGCAGCATTCTTTGTTAAGTTGGTGAACTAAACCCGTTAATGTGTTTTTTTATACTGATAATTCACAAAGGCTTTAATCTAAAGATTGAAATTATATCCATACAATAAATATATACAACAATTAATACAAATACAAGAAAATAAAGAGAAAAAAGGCTGTCAAAAAAGAGAGAAAATAAAATAAAATAGATGAATGATATAATGAAGAAAAATCAATTAAGAAAAAAAGATATAATTTTGTTATATGAATATTATTATTTGCCCAATCTAATTAAAAGTCCACAACCACCAACTTCACCAAGTTACCCATGTCACTTCAATTAGGGAAGTGGGCTTAACTGAATTCCATTGGCGTCTTAAAGTGCATGAGTCGATAAGAAGCATAACCCTTAATATTATAAAATGTTAAACAAAAGTGCAACTTCAAACTGAACCAACGAAAATATCCGATGCTTAATTCGCTCCAATTAGATTATATATGCACACTGAGTAGTTTTGACCGGTTTTGTTAATCAAAATTCCAAGGTGGGGCACCAACTAAAAGGGATATAAGGACACAGATACAGCTCTGATAGTGAGAGAATATACTAAAGGGATGATACCTATTTGGGTTGGTTATGCAAACTTCTTCTCTAAAGGATTGCAATGGATTCGTTTTGGAGATCTAGTGAGTTTGGCATCCACATATATATTATAGAAGTTTTAGAATAGAAAACAATATCATCAAACCCTATTATTAATAAATTTAAAACTGGTCCTCTGCTTGAAATATTGCACATGTAAAATATCATTGACATTCTTATGTGCGTGATTTTGGAAAGTTGATTAACCTCATGTTATTTTTATTCATAATGGTTAACCTCGTGTTAGAGACTTAGAGTTATTTTATTAATACAATTAAATTATATAAAATTTTATTGTATTAAGTTCTGACTTTGTTGTAGTTATTTTACACCAAACAAAGTTATATAATATTTATAATAATATTTTTTTACATCAGGACTTTGTTGCCTCTGGCTACTATCATTTTTATCACTTTCGCAACATATCTTAATTATAAAAAAAGATAAACTATGATCAGTAGATATCTCATCTTATTTATAAGAAAAGGAAGTCTGAGGGAAAACGTAAAAAGTAATTCTCATTATTGAGGGGAAATAATGACAATGCTACTGATAAATCAAACATATATATGAGGTTAATGAGTATTTTTTATTATTCATCAGGGTCGGGTCCGTGGGTATTGGTTTAAAATTAAGTAACACACCATAAAAAAATAAAACATTAAGTAACACGATCAGATTGTCAAATACGTTTATATCATTATTTACTTGTGCCTTCTGGATTCGTGGTATTCCTTTGTCCTTAAACAGAAATATCCTGTTTCTCACCTATAAAATCTGATTTAAAAACAATTAAATTTAAATGTAATTACATAAGCATTTCTGGATTCGTTTTTGTGTGTTTTAGGATAGGAGTTGAAAGGAAAAAAATTGAATTAACTATATGTATAAAATTACATATATAAGCTGATAAGTATTTCTAATAAAAAAATGTAAAAACAAGAGTAATTTTTGAATTATTATAATATTGAAATGAAGTGTCGAACACTTTCGTTAATAACTAATCTTTGTCAAAGTGATTGACAATTTGTTATAGGATCTCTTTTTTTAATAACTTTTTTTTTATCCACAAAATTTAAATTTAAAATCTTATTTAAGATACCATTGAGCCAATGACTTGTTTGTGAAACAAAAGCAATTTAATCTTTTATTTTGAAAAGATTGAAAATATGACTGGGATCTACAATTTGTTTCCTTACTTTCCTTTTTATGTGATATCAAGCAATGACGGAAGAGAGGAAGGGAATTAACTGACCCTACTGTAAGTTTGAAACAAGATCCCATAACTTCATTATGACATGTATTTAACCAGAAGCGAAAGCTTCTTCAGTTACAGTATAGTTCAATTTGAGCTCAAGTTTCTCTTGAAGAATTAAGAAAATATAATCAAAATTCATTATTAATTACAGTTTTGAGGAGAAACAAGGGTTCAGTCAGGGGCCAAAGTGATGGAAGAAATGTAAAGACACCAAGTTGGCAAAACCCATAACTACAAATTCCATTTGGGCCGCATATAACAATGACTTGGATTGGGTCATATTCAATTATTTTCTTGGTTCGTTGATACATTTATGTACTGAATCAAATGATCCAATGCTGATATAAGACGAACCACCTGAACTCATAACAGTCTTGTAGGTCAACTCAGCCATGAGATCATTGACCATATCGTCCACAACTTTCCTGTCACGAACGCACAGGACATCATTCGTGTCCAACCCAAGTTTGAAAACTTGCACCTCTAATTAACATTGCCTTTCATATTACGGCTATGCATAAATGTTGCATAATGCCGACAACCGATCTAGTATACTTACTATTCCTGGTTGATTCAACACCACACATGCTCTTGCTTTCGTGGGACAACCCGTTTTAAATTTGAATACCAAATTAACACGACAAACAATGCCCCTAAGAGCGAATGCAAAAATGCTATTTTTTAATGTACTATAAAAGATCTACATTCATAACTTCTAAGAAATCTTGAAATATTGCATATCGGATTTGCAATTTTTATTATTATTATTGTCTTATTAGAGTCTTTTTTTTTTTTTTTTTATAAAGCGCCTAAATTTTTAGTTTTTATTTATTTTTTAGGTTCGTATTGTATTCTGACCCATTTTAAAATTTTTAAAATAAAATTAACTTTTCATTAACATGATAGAAAATGCAAACAACACTTAATTTTCAAAAGTTATTATAAGTGTTTCTATGATATTAATTAAGGAAATGAATATATGTGAAGTTAATGAAAACCAAAATATTCAATGCATAAAAATATACAAATATTTAATTATTAATTGTATATACACCTAAATAACACCTATAATTTCTTTTTATTCTCTCTGATACCTATATTTTTCACTATTTTAACTCTGTCTTCCAAGTGTCCCCTAATATTTTGGGTATATACCCAAATCCAAGTATTACACATTTTCCTTTAGATCATTAGCACATTTGTTTTCATGAAGTCTAACTATCTCGTAACATATATGTCTCCATTTGTTAAATGTAGAATACCATATACTCTTGTAAATATTGAACTACCATGCATAATAATTAAATAAAGGAAAATGTTGTTCCAAACCAAAATGATTGTATACAGAAGGAAACTGCCACATGACGCAACTCCAACTCTCCTAATCCAAGAAATTCCAAAGATGATGTGGGTGGGCAAACACTCTGCAAGTTGCAAGACTAAACCAACTATGCAATGGTGCATTATTTTCTAGTATCAAACAATTTCTTGACTAATTGATCTTATGTACTGAATCAAAGTGTCGAAGTTAGAGAAAGAAGAACCACCCGGACTCACACTACGGTTAGCCAACAAAGCCAGTTCCCGAGCCGAATTCAGAAACTCCTCCTTCCTATGATCCATGAGATCATTGACCATGTTCTCCACAAGCTTCCTATCAGACGCAACATCCTTCATGTCCAACCCAACCTTGCAAACCTCACTCACAAACCTGCTGTTAACATGTTGATCTCCAAAGCTAGGCCAGCAAATCATAGGCACACCAGCTGCCAAACTCTCCAAAGTTGAGTTCCATCCACTGTGGGTCAAGAACCCACCAACGGCCCTATGGGTCAGCACCTCTTCTTGTGGGGCCCAGCCCACAATGAACCCTCTCTCTTTGGTTGCATCCTCCAGCTCAACCGGTGCCCGGTCACCATTTTCTTTTGGCCCCACCATGTCAGGACGTACCACCCACAGGAACCGCTTCTTACTATTCACCAAACCGAACCAAATCTCCATCAGATTCTCCTTTGTCATGGTAGCGATGCTACCGAAACTCACGTATATCACCGATTTCAACGGCTGAGAATCAAGCCACGTCATGCAGGTTCTATCCACTTCCCAGACACAGTCTGTGGACGGCGTCGTTTCGGGGTTGGACTCTATTATTCTGGATTTCAAGTGTGCATGGAGAGGACCGATGGTGAAGACTTGCGGGAACTGCAGACGAATCTGTGACAACACGGAACCTTCTAGATCCTCGAACGTGTTCAGTATGAGTGCACGTGCTCGAAGCGACTCACGTGTCTCCAAGACCAGACAATCCATAGCAATTGCTATGTCGGATTCAGTTCCCCGAAAGAAACTCGAGAGATCCCGACAACGGAGCAAGTTTTCCATGCCTGGGATACCTGTTATGACGCGATCCATGTCTTGTTCACCTTTCAACAGTTTGGATTAACTCAACCACAATTAATTAAAGATTAATCTCTCGTCTTTAATAAGAAATAAGTTATAGAGTAAATTGTATATACCTCTGATTGGAAGTTGATTGGATTGTATGAGGTTTGGAGTGCAGAAGTAGGTCCAGAAGCAGTAAGCACTGATGGTGCGAAAGTGAATGATTGGGATCCCAAGCTCGTTTGCTACTGCTATAGTGAGGCGTGCGAATAATCCATCACCTATGAAGCACGTGATCCTGGGGCTTTGGGAGAGAAGAACGTGTTTGATGTGATCTTTAGCGTTCGAATTGATGGAACAAACGAGGTCCAGTGCGGTGCTTCCGGAACGAGGGTGCTGCTGAGGGAGGCCGTCGGGAAAGGTCTTGAATTGGAGGGTGGGGTAGGTTTGTAAGAGAGATTCGGTGTCGCCGAAGCGGACAAGGTGGTGGTGGATGTGGTCGGTGTTGAGGAATGTGACATGGAAGCCATGGATAGCAAGAAGCTGTGCGAGCTTGAGCATGCAATTCACATGGCCCTGCGCTGGATAGGGAAAGATGGCCACATGTGTATGGGTATCTTCTGCCTTCATCATTACTCTTGATTATTCAATACTCCCCAACTTCAAATAAATAGCATTAGTTATTATAAGAAAGTGATATAGTGAAAATTATTCTGGACACAAAAATTATATGCTATAGACTTACAAAGAGAAGCATCAATAGCTAGCAAGCTTGAACATTAAAGAAATGCGGCAGGTTTATAACTTCTATATAAGAACAATTGAACATTTCAATGCAAGAAAAAAATTACAAAATACCAAGAGGAACTTTAGTCCAACATCTTTAATAATGATTTAAGCTTACTTTTCACTATATCCCTATAAAATGTGAACAAATTTCTAACATGAAGAATAAATTATTATAAAAAAATTCTTAAGATTTTTTATTCTCTCTTCCTAAGATTTCAAAATTAAATAAGATATATTATTAAATAAAAAATAAAAAAAGATCTTGATAAATCTTTAATCTTATCTGTGAATCTGAAATCTACTAAAAAATTATCTAATATCTGCCGTTGTAAATTTATCATAGTTGGGTTGGATAATAGCTTTAGAATGGAGGCTCAGGAAATAGTTTTAAGGCAAATGTAATTTGCTGTGGAACCTGTGGAGCAAGATGCTCAAAACAAGAAAGAAAATACAAACTCAAACCAACCACTCAATAAAGATACAATATTTAATCTAAAATAACTATTGCTTATAGTGCATCCGTGGGACTCGTTATTATTATTATTACTTAAACTAAAACAAAGACACACATACACAACAAATATAATCCTTATTTTACACACTTAATATTATCTTATGTTTTAATAATATTAATAATTCTACTTATTCTTTCAAAGGCATCTATAATTCACTTAATTAAGCGTGTGAGATATTATAAATCATCAATTACATGATTTTAATTTCTACGAATAAAAAAAATTACAATCTTAAAATTAAAGATTTTTTTTTATATATTCCTGAAGTGCTACTTTAGAATTGCATATTGCATTTGGATAATTTATGTATTGTAGGAGTATGACAAGAACATCAAACTCGCTGAGTATTATAAGGAATAAACTAAGTTATATTGCCCATTTTTTAAAATAGGAAGGGGTCAAGGATGGGTATATAATTACCTGTTCTGTGTCCATTGTTACCCCTGTTATATTTTTCTTTTACATCATATATATATATATATATATATATATAATATTAAAGATTCTATATTTACACTTTTATTTTTATAATTTTTGAAAATATGAATTAATCAGTTTGATAGTAACAAGCTTAAAATTATACATCTAACTAAAAACATAATTTAATTCTTATTTTACTTATTTTTAAATTCTTTTTTATACATGAAAAAAAAATATTTGAATTAAAATATAAATTATAACTTAATATATAATTTATTTTAAAAAATAATAAATTAAAATTGTAAAAAATGGTGTGGATAATTCCCCGCAGATTTCTTCAAATATGATAAAATCACACAAGAATGAGATTGAGTTGTATGAAAAATTTAAATTTATCTCCTTTAAACCTGAATTGGAATACTCTAATAGAAAATATGAATAAATTACACTCGCATCCCTTATGTTTTGCTCAAAATTTACCTCCCTTTTTGTACATTACTTTTACCCTCTATATTATCGTCATTAACTAATAATGTCAATTGAAACATGTGAGCAGATAAAATTACCCTTACATATTAATTCTAAAACCCAAATTATCCCCTTACATTAGTTTCAGAATTTAGGATTTACGTTTCATTCCTCTTCACCATTCGCGAGTACTATTCATCTTCCTCTTGTTGACGAATTCTTCGTCAGCATATAGGGATGCGAGTTCCTCTTTCTCTAACAACATTCACATTTCATTCATCTTCATCGTTCATGAGTTCTTCATTGTTCCTCTTCCAGTTTGCGAGTTCTCCAGTGTTTGTCTTTCTCTTCAACGTTCATGAACGCTCTGTTTCTCTTCCTGTTCCACAATTTTTTTTCACGCTAGGTTTATGCTTGTAAGTAACCACTGGATCTTGTATATAGATTACTTTTTAAGATTATTTAGTTTTTTTATTATTTATTATTGTCTATTTCTGAATAAGATTTCAATGGGGACCAATTTGGGACCACTTATGATTTTTAAAATCATTTGTTTATTATTTTTGATTAAAATAGTGTTGATGTTTGAGACCACGAAACACAATGAATGAACTAAAAATCATTAATTTATTATTGTTGATTAAAATAGTGTTGATGTTTGGGACCATAAGAATACAATGGATGAACTGGAATACATGGATCTTGAACCAGACAACGTGGATATTTTGATCCACTTTATGGACCGACAGGGTGAGCCAAGTAAGATATGCAATGTTGATCCAGATAAGTTTGTAATGTTCAACGCACATGTGTGAACAACATTGCTAACGATTTAGACTTGCCACCATGTCACCCTTTTATTTTGTGTGATTTTGTTCTACTGCTAGTAGTAAAATTCTTCCCCTTAAGACTCATCATGGTGTGCTAAAAATGTTTGCTGAGAATCAAAATTCAATTCATATGTATTTTAGTAGAACAAAGGATGAGAGGAAGGGTATCAATACTGTGTACCAACAAGTTAGGTTTACGTCCAACAAAAACTTAGGTTTACATCCAATTACATAAACAACAAAAAAGATTAAAAGAAGCAAGAGTTGTAAAATATTCTCAGGTTTAGAAGAAGAAGATGAAAGTATTTTAAACATAAAATTTTATTAAAAATCATGTGACCAGCATATGCCTAATTTCTGTTAAATTATTAAACGATGTTTAGGACTGAGTGTAATATGAGCTAAACAATTAAGAAATTTTTGATAGGATGGAAAAAGGGAGAGATTTTGAATGAAATTTAAGTAAAACACATCGGGTGCGAATGTAATTTACTCAATATATAATTTAATTGTTGATGTAATTTTTTAATGCCTCTTTTATCTATCAATTTATCTTCTAACATTTACATCCTCAAAAGTAAAAAAGATCGACTTCTATTTATAAGCCTTTTACTTGAATTTGTATTCCTTCTAAGAAAAGATATTCAGATTTTATTATTTTATTGTTTAAAGTTTTCTATGGTGTTGTTGTTAATTTTCTTTTTCTTCTATAAAGGGCTTAATTAACTCTTTTTCTTTATTAAATGAGTAATCTAAATTATTTCTTTTACAATAATTTGAAGCAGCGTTGCCTTACAATATATACCTAAGGACTATCTTTTGTATTGGAAAGTTTTATATACATTTTGACATGATATATCATGAGGTCGGTGTTGGAGATGGCACGTCTTGTGCTTCTGTCTATTCTGTTATTTAATAAATATAATGTTTAACTTTTAAAAGAAAACATAATTAGAAAACCCATCAAAGAAATACATGTTAATCTAATTTTTTTAAGTGTTGATAAAACATTTCTTTAAATTTTGTCATTGTTTTTTAACTGGTGAGAAAAAACAATTCTTAATATTTTATTATATCGCAGGTTTCGGGAACATATGTCAAATAAGCTTTAATATATGAATTAACCCTTGATATGTTTCCCTGAACCAATTAATTGTATCCTCCTATATATTAACCAAAAAAAGATCCTCTTTATCATATATTTTTCTCCATTTGTTCATTACAAGTTTTTGAAAAAATAAATAAAACAGTAATGATACACATTTTGCAGAGAGAAACATGTTTTTTGATCAAAAACTTAGTAATAAAAGAAATGTAAAAGAAAACACGAAAATGGTTTCATATAAACTTACCCGTGAGAAAATACAAAACACAATAATGAATTAGCATGTATTTGGATATGCGACACACTCATGCGGAGTCGTTTTTTTTTTTCACAGTCACACTCTGATTTTTCAATTATTCACTACGATTTTGATTGTTGGAATCGATTTGAAGGATATCGAAACACGCACACATATACATATTATTTATTATTTAACTCAAGAATTTATCAAAAATATCAGTACATGTTTGGAAGAAAAATTAATAAAAATAAAAATAAATGTTAATATTTTTATGTGACCAATATTTTATTTTAATATAAAGAAAATATTTTATTAAATACTTATTTATTTTTTTCATTTTTTAGATATGAAATTACTATATTGCTTTATAAATAAATAAGATTCCATATTTTAGTTTCATAATATTTATACAAGAACTGTTGAAAGTGAAAACTATACATTTTTTTAATGTTTCATAGTTGTTGCTTTTATGCTCAACTTTCTACTTTATATTATATTTTGATCGTTTCTCTACCTTTTTAATTTGTACATGGTTAATTGCATCCATCATCACAAAATAAAATGATTTATTGTTCATTTGTTCATACAGGTCACCACATTATCTTTTGGTCGCGTGATTTGGGTAAATTTTTTTTTTTAGGTATGACACATTGGTCGAGGTCTTTAATAATAGCCACCCTACAGTGGTTTAAAACGCGCCGTCCTGTCCCACCTAACAATTAGAGGTGTTCATCAACCGATCCAAATTGATGCAAATCGCGGTGACCGAACCAAAAAATTGAAAACCGAAATAATCGAAAACCAAAAAATCGAAAAATCGAAAAAATCAAAAATTTTCACCGGATTAGATCGATTTTCGGATTGGTCGGTGAAAATCGATCCAATCCAAATCGATCCAATTATAAACCATACCTTACCTTTTATCTACTTGGACCTATTCCCCATCATAGTCCAAAAATCAAAAATCCAATACATTGCTCCTTATTTTGTCCAATTAACGTGTTTGTCTAATGAAAATTAGAAAATGATGTTTGTTTTTGTAATGTGTTTGTTTATGTTAGATACTCCTTATTTTGATAAAAATAAGTCTCATAAGTTTTATTTTTAGACTTTTTAAAAAACCAAAAACCAATCCAATCCAAACCGAAAAAAATTGGATTGGATTATATCGGATTTGAAAAAAAATTCAAACCGAATGGATGATCAAATGACCAAACAGAAGAAATTGGATAGGATAATTTTTTGCTTCAAAACCGATCAAATCCAGACCGCGAACACCCCTACTAACAATAAATCAATCAATCAAGAGCTGCAAGTGCCGTTGAATTTAATCAACCACAGGACCACCACCGTAATAGATTATTTTTAAGAATTTGTTTAAAAATATAATTTTTTTAATAAAAAACTCTAAAAAGATTTCTAATAATCTTTATCTAATAATTTGAATATAAGTTATAAATACTTTTAAAAAAACATTTTTAAAAATATAAAAAAATTATTCAAAAAATTATTAAAAATTCTAAAGTTGGTTCTATTTGTCAGCTACAAGGCTCCGTGATTTACGTCAGCTTCGGAATCACGATTGTCAAAAGGGTTCATTGTGGGCTGGCCCACAAGGCCGTTGGTGGGTTCTTCACCCACACAATGGCTGGAACTCACAACCTTGGACAGTGTGGTGGCTGGGGGTGCCCGTGATTTAATAGTAGGTTTGTGAGTGAGGTTTGGAAACTTGGGTTGGATATGAAGGATGTGTGTGATAGACATGTTGTGGAGAAGATTGTTACTTTGTTAGTGATCTCATGGATCATGAGTTTCTGAAATCAGCTCAAGCAATGGCTATGGTGGCTCACAAGAGTGTGAGTCCTGGTGGTTCATCTTACTCTAGTTTTGACGATTTGATTCAATACATAAAATCAGCTAGCAAGGAAAAAAAATTAATACTACCAGAATTGATCAATTTTTCTTCTTCGAGATATTTCTACACTTTTTATTTTTGTTATACTTTGTGATGCTTCGGTCTACCTTGGCAGAAATGGGTCTCAAGTTGTTTTTTTACATGTTATATATTGCAGGCAATGCAGTTTTGCCAAATAAAACAAATTGTTCTTCAAGGAGACATACTCCATTTGTTAATTTTTTTTCGTTCATAATAAAAAAACATTGATAATTAACCAAAATTGGTTTGCTCAGGACCAGACAAAATTTATTCAAATCCCATAATTATGTAGGGAGATTTATTTTTGGATGTTAAAAAAAAGTTTGTGACAAAATTCAATACACTGAT
The DNA here is from genome assembly GCA_007407185.1 of Glycine tomentella. Taxonomy (NCBI): domain Eukaryota; kingdom Viridiplantae; phylum Streptophyta; class Magnoliopsida; order Fabales; family Fabaceae; genus Glycine; species Glycine tomentella. The sequence continues at coordinate 858,792 of PYAF01006234.1, read as the reverse complement.
TCAATGTCAAAGTTATTTAAAATTATTTTAATTCAAAATTAATTTTTGATTTAGAATCAATTCTTAAGATGATTCTAGATGAGTTAACATGAATTGAAAAACACGCATACAAAATATCTAAGTTTTTTTAAAGCAAAATATATATGAGAGAATATGCTGATGATTTCCATAAGGAATTCTCATTCAAGCATCAAGAACAAAACAAATATACAAAGAGTTGCTGCATATTGTGCAGATCTACACCAGTACCATACAAAGCTTATATCAATACCCCTAATAAAAAGGGAAAGAAATAGAAGCTCTTTGATGTAAAACAATATTTGAGCCAATCCACTAAGACAAGAGATATTGTGATGCTTGTTGACTTGTTCCAATTCAAGACCATGATCTCACATTTGCTCAATGACTTCTTCCCAGTTTAAGTAGAATCCCAGGAAAGAGACCTCTTGCCACCCAAATAAAAAGGCTATAGACCACATTAAAGCAAACCATCAATTAATACATACGTGGCTCATATCCACAAATCCTTTAGCTTTCAGATTCTATAGCATTAACTTCAATATTAATGGAAAAAAAAAAAAAAAACTCTTTAGCCTCTTATGTCCTTACTGGTTTAATTGCACACCATTGAAGCACTCCATCCAAATTTGATTATAATCCACATAGTCAGACAATTAATGTTGCTAATTGATTCCACTGATTTGCACAAATTTAGCAGCCCTAATCACTTTAAGAATGCAGGCTTAACTGCTTAAAGTATAACACAGCCATGAGCCGCCAAAAATAAGACTTTTCTCAGACAGAACTTACAAGTATTCCAAAAACAGAGAACCTCAAATATACCAAGACCATGTCAAAACATATATATGGGTTCAGGACCTCAAATATAGCATATTTTTTGCTCAGATTTTGTTGGGCAAGATATCACCCTAGCTTATGATCCTGATACCAGGGAAAATGGGGCAGTTTGTGATTGACACTCCAATGGGTACTCGAACCAATATACATCACCGTGTGATTTTTCAGGGCATTCGGATATATACAAGACAAAGTATATCTAAGTTAAGTGTAAAACAAGGATTTGCGTGTTGAAAAGTGAAGAACTTGTTAGGCTGCATGAACAATAATTTTTATTTTGTAGTGATTTTGAATTTAAAATTTCATGTGCTATCATTCTTACTATATTAATCACATATCAACTTTTTACACTCAAATGAATTGACGCATGATTCATGATTGCAACTTATGTAGCACTGATACCGGCACGAAATTTTCGATACGTTTCCAATACGATATGTTCTTCAAAAATTCTAATATTTCGATACGTTCCCCATACGTCTTAGTATTAAATAATTTTTTTTTATATAGAGTATATTTCATATTAATAAAATATAATAAAAGAAAAATCATAAGCATTAATAATAGATTATCCATACAAAATTAATAAATACCTCAACTAGTGTGTGGATATGAATGAAGAACAAACTTCATTCTATTTAGGACACTTTTTTTTTTAATTTACAAAAGTCTTTTGAAAATATTTGACTAAACCGATACCTTATCTCCAAAGTATCGGTATCGAACATGTATCCGATACGTTAATTTTTTTTTTTCTTCAGAATATCGGTGTTTCATAGATTGCAACATGGTGACATTGGTTTATCTTAAAATGAAGTAAAGAAGAATTATTTTTAATATTTGTTTAGCTCTTCATTCTTTTAAATTACTAAGCTGTATAGTAGGAGGTTAATTTACTCCATTTACCTTTTTTTTCAATTATTAATACAAAAAATCGTAAATAACCAAAAGTGTAGACTCTCATCTTCCAACGGTAGCAAGTTCTTCGCTTATCAGCACACAACCTCGTTTTGATGTTTGATTAACTATGTAAAAATTTACAGTTTTGGGATTTGAATAAAAAAAATGTGTGTATGTAAGTTGTGTTAAATCTTTCCTATTTGATTCTTTTATTTATTTTTTACGGTTATTTGATTCTTTCTCAACTCAACTGTTATCCTATAAAAAAATATTATGACATAAGTACAAAATATTCAATAAATTTGATGATAACTAATCTTCACTAAACAAATTATTGATTTCTTCTAGTAAAAACTCTTTATTTAAGTTATATTTATAATTTTTTATCAATATTTGACTCAAGACGATATTTAGAGAATTTAAACCCAATGTTAGTTACATCAAAATAAAGATAAATATATTTTATTAGTTTAACAAGATAGAATAAATACTTAAATAGTGAACTAAGTTAATTATATCTTATCTATTTATTAAATAATTGATTAAATTAAGATAAAATAATTTATGTTATCTTAATGTGTCTTTGAATAGATGTGGATAAAATTGATTTTGAATTTTTGAAGTTATATAATTTATGTTTGAATGTTTTTAATATTTATTAAAAAAATATAAATTAAATTACGAGTGAAATTCAATATAAAACTTACTAAAACTTAGTTATAAAAATATTAATTCTCGAGCTAGCGTGTGAAGCCAAACACTGGGGAAAAAACAAAAAAAGGCAATGGTAAAAGTTAGATGAAGTGGAGCGAGTCCAGTTTAAAGGCGTTTGAGGAAACAATAGAGTTTAGAGTGGGGGAGATTACAGTCATTACACTACTCCATGATGGCTCTGCTGGGGGAGGACGGTCGCGGCTACGAACTGGCGCGGAAGCTCGACACGTGCGGCGTCTGGCGAACCTGGCTCGGCGACCCCACCTACGCCAACTTCGCACCCTTCCTCTCTTCCCCTTCCGCTTGGGGCTCCTTCATAACCTCCACCACTCACATCCCCCTCCAACTCAGAGTCCGCGCCCTCCTCTTCGATAAAGCCACCGTTTCCCTCTCCATAAACCCTAACCCTAACCCTAACTCCTATCTCCAACGCCTCAACCCTAGTTACCTCCAATTACACGCCGACGACGTCTACTTCACCCTCGGCGCCGACTCCAAGGTCCTCCAAACCCTACCTCTTCACCATTCTCTTTCAATTTCATTCTCCGTATTTACATTTTGTTCTTTCAATTTAATGCAGAATCAGTCAAAGCCTTCTTCCTCGACTGGATCCAGGTACGTTGAATCTGAACTTCCCGAAACGTGGTATAGTCAAGTAATCGAAAAGTACAAAGCTAATAAGAACTTAGTTTCCGGCGAATCACGTTCGCCGGCGGATATGGCTTCTTATATTACCTACGTTACTAATCATAAGAAACGGCGCGTGGCGTTCAAGGAAGATGTTACGGATCACGCGCTGCAACCGAACGGTGGTGGTAGTTTTGTTGCTGATGATGATTCTGCGGTTTTTCCGGAGATAGCGTACGCGTTGAACTGCGTGCCTGATAGCGCGCTTCCGTTGAGTGATAGAGTGGAAAGTAGTAGTAACCAGAAAGTGAAGGTGCTTAGTGTTCTTGATACCTTGCCTCCTATTGCGGCAACTAGGAGTTCTGTTATGATGGAGAGGCTCGGGGTTAGGCCTGAGCATGGTAGTGTGGAGCATGGAGGAGGGGTGTCTCGTGGGAAATTCGGAGCTGAGGGGAATGGGAAAGTTATTGGGCCTGAGCAAGCGGCAAAATTGTCGCAGAAGGCGGTGGCACGGATTTTGTTGGGTGTTGGGTTTGAAGGTGCCATGGAAGGTTCTGTTGAGGACTTCTCTGAAGTATTGAGCGGACGGATATGTAAAATAGGAACAAATTTGAGAGTGCTTGCTGATAGTTACAAGAAACAGTGCTCGGCCATTGAGCTTCTGAAGATGTTGCTTAAAACAGTGGGGTTTAGGTGAGTTTAAACACTTTCTCGTGTTCAGTTTTTTACAATTAAATGTTTTAGCGTAGAAAAATATGTTAATCTTACTCTACATTAATATGCTCATGTTCAAGGTGATTGCTCTAAGACTACAGTTTTACTTTGTTCATAAAACATTCAAGAAATAGAAATCTACAAGGGGAAGGAAGAGGGATATATGATGACAAATTGTGATGCTGTGAACTTTTTGTTGCAGAGATTTGTTGTGATTGTGCAAGGAATTTTTAGGCAATAATGTTACCCTGATATATTTTGCATTTAAATCAAGATATCTTAAACATGCAGTGAATGCATTTTAACATTTTCTGTTCTTTGCTCACAGTAATTTTGCGCCATTAGTGGATGTAGTTAAAGATGGCTCCAAGAATAATGTACATCAGAGTCAGCAACAAGTTCATGGAATGCAGCCACAGCTACAGCAACAACAGCAGAGTTCCCTTCGGCTACCTCAACAAGTACTTACATCTACTTCTTTGACCATTATTTAATGCTTTAAGTTACTTGTGTGATGCATGGATATGAACAAGGGCACAGGCAGTGAGGCATAGAATATCCTTATTTTGGATCGTTTGAGAACCCTTCACTTTTGTAGATGTATTTTGTGCTTCCTCAAAATTGAATTACCCTATGCCTCAAGTTGAATTATGATTTTTTTTTTTTGTCTGGCCAGTGATAATTATTTATAGCATCCATCAAAAAATTATTTTCTACATATTGAGTGTTATTTGAATATGAATATTATGAGAATGAGACTGCAGTTCACATCCTATTTTTTATCTGTGACTGCATATTTTTTGCTCATGTTCAATTTGTAGTACGGGGTGCTATATTTTATATATTTGTTCACGATCACTCATTTCATTTAAATTTTTTCATTGTTATTAAGTTCTGTGATTTATTAGGTTCCTTTGCCCTATTTTGGTTGTAGCTCTATGTTTGAGCTTTGGAGAAATGCTGCAGACATCCCCCTTTCCTCTCTTTTTTTTTACCCTTAGCAGTTAGCAGATGGAGATAACAATGATTTGACATTAGCCCTTTTATGCATTAGAAAAATACATTTGCCATGCCCCCTCTCACCAATTATGGTATCATGATAAGAAAGAGAATTTGTGCTGATTGATTTTTTTTTGCATGTGTCCTTTATGTGAATTTGTGACTGGTTGCATCCTATATTACCTGAATGATTTTGTTCATTAAGAGCTTTCCGATATCCTCTGCGAGCTTGATTAATGATTTCTACGATGCATTGTGTATATTTTTAATGTGCAGGTTCAAATGCAGAGGCAAATGCATCCGCAGATGCAGCAGATGATTCATTCCCAAAATATGGCTTTTCATCAGCAGCAACATCAACAACAGCAGCAGCAGCAGCAGCAGTTAGAGAGAATGCGAAGGCGTGCAGCAGCAGCTACTCCTCGCCCTGCTATGGATGTAGATAAGGATAGACCAGTGGTTCAAGTCAAGATTGAAAACCAGGATTTACCACTCGATGGTAATGCTTTCACTCCTAGACATCCTCAAATGCAGCAGTTTAGGCAGCAGCAGCAGATAGCTGCAATGTCAAATTTCCATCCTCAATCAGGCACTCAGTTCAGACAGATGGGTTCCTTACAGATTCCTTCAATACAGTCCCCGTAAGTTACTTCAAATATATGAATGGTGCTGTTAGGGTGGCGTTTATGTTATCTTTATTAAAGACCTTATTGTTTGTATATAGGAACATTAGCATGGTTAGAGCCCCGCCTGTGAAGGTGGAGGGCTTCTCTGAATTGATGGGTGGGGATTCTACTTCAAAGCATGATCTGGAGGAAAATAGACTGACTTCTCCCAATGGTAAATAGCCGTTCTAGTATTTTGGTCAACGAGTGTGTGCATCCCCCGAGGTCCCCTATGGATCTGGTATGGTGTCAATTTGTCACGGCCTTCATTGTAATAGAATTTCTTCAGTTTATTTATTTTGTATAATAGCTCTCACAGTACATCCCAGGAAGTGTACACCATCACCATCAAACATCATGGATCAAATATATTTAACGAACCAATTGCTCTCATAATGCACTAATTTCTGCTAGGTATATTCTGTAACGTGTAAAAAATAAGTCAAATTTTGTTGGCATCTGCCTTAATCCGCCTATGTGTACTTGCATGTATGACCTGCTTCAAATCAGGATAAAGTAGGAGGATTGATGTCAGATGTTGCGAATCGATCATAAAAAGAAAAACTATTTTTATGAGATAAACCTGCTTTAATGTTTGTGATTATTTATTTGATAGGATCCTCACATCAGAATATCGTGAATTTGAAAGACAGCCTTACGATATTTTAGTCTAAGGCATTTTCATTACTTTGAATTGGCAACGTTTCATAAAACATAATATCAAAATATCATCATGCTAATGAATAGCAAATGATAGAAATAAAATTTTAATATATTGCCAAAATCCATTAAGTGCTCAGTTACAATTCCGATACTAAAATAAAAAAATATACTCTGCTGTGCTAGATCGCAACAAAAACACACTGGAAGAACTATATACAAATATAAATTCACATGATAAATTCTCGCCGCCGATCCAACTTTGAAAACGGAAATACCGACATTAATAGCTGGTTCAAACTTTCAAATTGATTTAGGGCAATAAAAAAAGAATCTTGAGAAATTTCTATATGCAAAATTTTTTCTTCAGTTCCTGCAAACTTTCATATTTACTCCTAAATCACGTTGACAAAGTTGCACAAAAATAATGTAGGTCAAACTTGTTTGAAAAATTACGATAGTGGTTCTACCTCGCATTAATCCAAAAGGCATTCCCTGATTACTCCAACACTCCCAATAATACAGCAACTATATATACCTTTGAAATGGATTCGTTGAAAGAAAGACTAGAAATAAAGGAATAAATCTGAATTGTATTTCTGACCTGTGTTCAAAGTGAGATTACAAATTTCAATTCCAACAAATGAAAAAAAGAGAGATCACAAATGGCATTTATAGATTTCTTCATCTCACCTAAGAAAATAAAAAAGAATGAAAATTATACAAACCAAATCAGCCTAATTATAGGTATAAATTAAATTTCCCTAATTACAATTCAACACTTCCCCTCCAACTAGTGAATTGATATACATCATTCCCGCAAGCAAGATCATAAAAGTTCACTGTGATAAAAGCCCCTTGGTGAATATAGGGTAAGCTCTCAATGAAAAATGATTTCCTGAATCTTCTGGCAGTGATTTTGATTGATCAGAGGTGCAGCAGCAATCAAGACTACTGCTAAGTGGCTACAATGAAGGCAGCCAGTCTATGAAGGTGCCAAATGCTGCAAAAAAGGAGTGCAAAAAATGACACAATGAAGGTAGCAAAATAGGGGTATAATGAAGGTGCAAAATGCTGCAATAAAGACTGTAAAAAAGGACCACCATGCTGCAGTGAAGGCAGCAAAAAACGGGTAGAATAAAGGAGCCGAATGTTGTAATGAAGGTATAGAAAATGGGGCATATCAAACAGAAACCGAGTAGCAGCCAAACCAGTGGATCTTTGGAAAGAGAGATCCAAAGACCAAACAAGGTCAAAGGAATACAGCCAGAGCCAGAAGTAGCAAATGTCCATCAACAAACAAAACGAAACCAGCTGTGTAGAAGAGATGACAACGGCATGATTAGGGAGCTGAACAGTGAGTGAAGTAGTGACCGGGCAGATCACAGAGGATGGTATCCCTGATACCATGCAGAAGGAGACTTGAAAGGAAAGGGATAAATCCAAATTTTATTTCTGACTTGTGTTAGAGAGATTAAATATGGTATTTATAGACATCTTCATCTCACCTAATTAAGAAAAAAAATTGAATAAAAATTATAAAATCAAATCACATCAAATCCACCTAATTCTAAGAAATGCAAATTAGCCTAATTATAGGAATAAATTAAACTTCCTGATTACATTTCAACATCTACTAATACCAACAAATATTTGACTGGAATTTATTCTTGAGCCTGCAATTATAGTTTTACGAAGTACAGTAGAAAACCAAAGAAAAAAATATAAGGGACAAGAATCAGTGTCTGCTTAAGAGAAAGGTACAGGTGCAGCTGTTTTTTGAAGCAGACTGGTCTCATCTTTATCAGATATGTCCAAAGGACTACAGCATAGCTGCATCAATAGCTTGGCTACATCTCTATTTTGAACAGAAATGAGTGAAATAAAAATCCACATAGATAAGCCGGCTACCAAACTTCCTTTTGTCAACAATAGTTTATATACTGGCAGCACCATAGTGGACAAGCAAATATCTCAATTCTGTTGTGCCAAGAGTCTACTTATCAACCAAAAAATGTTTCCTTCTCTTTTGTCTATTAATACAACCATTAGCACAAGTCATTAACTAAAGAAAAACCTAATAAAACATTGTAGTGTTGTACTGGGTGATCTAATAGAAAAACACACACTTCTCCATAAATTTACATATGTTCCCATATTAACTAGATCCCTGACCCGACCCCCCACCCCCCTAAAAAAATCAACTAGCAAACACATTAAAAAAACTAAAAGAAACTACCCATTGTCCAGAGGTTCCACGCTATGCGCATGTAAGAGGAAGCGATATTGTACACAACCTTACCCATGCATATGCAAAGAGTCTGTTTTCAAAATTCGAACCCATGACCAAGAAGTCACCTAGACACAACTTTACCGTTGTGCCAGGGCTCGCCCTCAACTAGCAAACACATTCACCTTAAAAAAAAAAAAGTCTGCTCATCATGAATAAGTGTAAGTAAATTCTAGTAAAGTAGCAAGAAGAAAAACACAAGTAATATAAACACAAAGTTAATGAACCAAAATGTCTAAGATAAACTGTGAAACTAAATTACGTATCTGTATTAGTGGCATTAGGTATGAATAAAGGAATGCAACTTAAGAAATAATATAGGTAGTCACTTGCCTCTCAAATCTCAATATTCTGCCGTTTGCTCTCAACCTGTGTGGTTGTCACAATTACCACTGGCTGTGACCATGAAGTGTTACCGCATTTGAAGAAAAGAGCTATTTGCAGCTCACTTGCTGAGACAGAGTGAGTTTATTCAGAATGTATTACAAAATTTCAGGCATTCTATTTGTACAACCTTATGCAGAGTCAAAAAAATATATCAATGGGAAGCCCCTTTCCACCAATTCCATTCCAGGGCAAAATAAACTATCAATTTTGTTAAGCTCTGTTCAGTTCCTGCATTAACAAAGAGAATGTCTCAGGATGTAAACGACAGCCATTCTTCTTCATGAGATTCAGCAATTCTGAGCATTGATCAACATATCCACTCTTAGCTAAGCCATCAATTAGAACTTTCCAAGCCACTTCATCATAATTATACCCACATCGTAGTAAACTACAAAAAACTGCTTCAGCCTTCTCTTTGTTCATTTGTTCAAACAGACCACAAATAAGAAGCTTATAGGATTCTAGATGTGCTAAATGACTACACTCCATCATAGAATCTAACAATGTCACTGCTTCCCCAAACATTCCCAACTTGCAACAACTACTTAGAAGAGAATTATGAATAATTTCAGAGGGAGATATTCCATTTTCCCTCATATGATGGTACAAACTGAAGGCTACATACAAGCGTCCCACTTTGCAAAGACCTTTAATAAGCTTGCTGTAAGTGTTACGATTAGGCACACAGCCACATTCTGCCATTTTCTCAAAGAGCACAGTTGTGATTTCAAAATCAATTTTATTCCATATATCTGTATTGTCAACAGAGATATTTGTTAAACTTACATCAAGCCCCACGGGATTGCTTCCTTCCTTCTTATGTTTTTCAATTACTAGATGCTTCATTAGGATGAAGTATGTTTGATAAGAAGGCTCACAACCGGTACCAAACATGCACTTGAGAACACCAAATGCACTATCAAGTAGTCCCATACATCCATATGCGTTAATTAATAAATTATAGATAAAGGAGTCGAGCAATACGCCTTCATTTTTAATCTTGATAACCATCTCTTCAGCCTCCTCTAATCTTCCTTGGCTGCAATATGCCTTAATAAATGCAGTATACGTGACCACATTAGGCTGATAACCAGATGAAATGATTCGGTTGAGAATCTCATTAGCTCGGTCAAAGTTATATTCCTTCAACACTTCCTCAACAAGAATAGTATAAGTATGAAGAGTGGGCTTCACATCAAACTTTGCCATGTCTTCCACCAACAACATGGCATCTTGCACTTTACCCTCTTTGCGTAAGCCATCAATCAATACATTGAATGTGATTGAGTTGGGCAAACATTCCTCAGCAAGCATCCTTTTGAACAATGAAGCAGCATCTTCAATTTTCCCAGCTTTGCAGTATCCATCAATCAAGGCTGTATATGCATGTTCATTTGCTTTGACATGTTTTTCCTTGAGGGACTCCAATATCCGATGAGCTTCTCCAACTCTGCCCATTCTGCAGAGGCAACCCATAAAAGCAGTAGAAGTCCACTGATCCAGACTGAAGCCATCTCTAATCATCAAATGAAACAGGCGAGAAGCACTATCTACTACACCTACTTCACACAGCCCATGGATTAATGTATTATACGTAACAACATCGGGCGAGAGCTTACTTTCAACCATTTTATTTAGCAGCGCCATTGCCCTATCCATACTTTTATCCCGACAAAACCCACAAATCAACTCATTATATGTCCGTACATTCGGGCAAACCTTCTTCGACTCCATCAAACCCAAAACCCCCACGGCATCCTCCATCATCCCCTGTTTACAGTAACTAACAATCAAGGCATTGAACGGGACAACACTAGGAGCCACGCCTTTCTCCACCATCTCATTCAACATCTTCAACGCCTCCTCCATCCTACCCTCCTTACACAAGTAATCAATCAACACGGTATAAGTATAAACATTGGGCTCACAGCCTCTTTCCCCCATCTCCTCAAAGAGACTCAAAGCCTCTGGCTCCCTCCCCGACTCACACAAGGCGCAAACAAGAACCGTATAAGTCCTGACCGTGGGGAAACAACCATCCTCCCTCATCCGCGCCCAGAACTCAAGAGCCTCATGAAGCTTCCCAGCCTCACAGAGCCCATGTATAAGATTAGTATACGAAACCGCATTCCTCCGCGGCATAACACGAAAAACTCCATAAGCTCTCTCAACATCATAGTTTCTACAATAACCCAAAATCAAGGAAGTGTACGAAAACAAATCAGGACCAGGTTCACATCTGAGTATCCTAGCGAAGAAAAGCCTCGCCACAGCCATGTTCCCCAGCTTGCAATAAGAATTCAACATGGTATTCAACGTTATCAGGTTAGGGAAAACACTATTACCATTAGCAGTTAACATCTCCATATACAAGCTTATCATTTCATCAATCATGGAGAAACGGGAGAGGCACATGAGGAGCCTGTTGTAGGAAGTGAGGGAGAGCTTGAAAGCGAGCTGGTGTTGGTGATCGGCGGAGGCGGAAGCGGTGTTCATTCGGCGGAGGAGGTGGAGGAGGAAGGTGGCGTCGTGCGGGGAGGTGCAGGACTTGATCATGGAGTTGCGGACATTCTCAGCGGCGCGGAGGGTTCTGTGGCGGACGAGGAGGAGGAGGAGAGAGTGGTAGGTGGCGAGGGAGTGAGGGAAGTTGTGGTGCCGGCGGATCCATCGGAAGAAGTTAAGGGCGGTGAGGGGGTCGGGGTTGAGGTTGAAGAGGGAGCAGAGGAGGGAAGGGGTTAGGAAGGGGATTAGGGTTTTGAGGGAAGGGTCTTTTCGCCAGTGGGGACGTGAGAGGATAGTGAAGATTTGGGTTGGGAGAGAGGAGGAAGAGAAGGGTTTGCGGTGGAGGAGAAGGGAGAAGAAGCGGGGTTCGGATTTTCTCATTTAAAACCCATACACCCACCCACTGCGGACGAGGACGACGACGACGGACTGTTACAGAAGATGAAGAACAAGGAACAATTTGCAATGGCTTTGTGAGGCTTCATCCTCGGCTATGGATGCAGATGCTTTAAACAATTTTTCAATACTATTAAACAAAAATCTAAGTTGTCACATTAAAAAAATCATTTAAATATTTAATTGAAACTATACTTAGTTATAGATAAACAAAAAATTTAAATAACTCAATTGATAGAATTAAAATGAAGACCTCGACCAATGTGTCAAGCCCAAAAAAAAAATTATCCAAATGCTATACGATCAAAAGATATTACCAAACTGTCACGCGCGTCATATCTCGTTAGACATCCCAAGGAATTACACATGCTGATGTGGTGCAATTTTGATGGTCACATATTTAGCTACTCTACAAACGATGTAGTCAATGACATGGCAGAGAGATTATTTCGCTTGAGGGAGTAGCGAACTACTTATAATAAATAACTACTTACTTATGCTTTCCAATAAATAAGTGCTTCCCACTTTCCCATAACATGTTATCCCTTTATTTTTGTAAACTTTTTCAACTAAATTGGATGGTAACAGACAGATTTTTATTCAAAATAATTTAAAAAAACTATATTGTTTTACAAAACTAATTTAATTAATAAAATTAATTTTCAATTAAATAAAAAAATATTTGAAAATAAAAACACAGTTAGAAAATCTATTTAAAATTGATTTAATTCTTATAATCAATTTAAAACTGATTTTTATTCAAAATGATTTTTAAAAAAATTATATTGTTTTACAAAACTAATTTAGTTAATAGAAATAATTTTCAACTAAATAAAAAAATATTTGAAAATAAAAAAATGGTTAGAAAATCTATTTAAAATGATCCATTTCTTATAATCAATTTAAAACTAATTCAAAATACCGGTATTTATTCAAAATGATTTTAAAAAAATTGTATTGTTATACAAAATTAATTTAGTTAATAGAACTAATTTTCAAC
>PYAF01006234.1:824477-839307 GCA_007407185.1 Glycine tomentella | reverse complement strand
TTTTTATTTTTTTTTTTTTTTTTTTTTTTTTTTTTTTTTTTTTTTTTTTTTTTTTTTTTTTTTTTTATCATCTAATGTGAATCCAAACATGCGAGTTATCCTAGTTCCATGTTTGGGATTTTTTTTCATGAACTTCAGAAATAACACCTTACCATTGTCATTGAAAAATGTCTATTTTGAAATTCTTTTTTCTTTATCTGGGTACTTGTTTGATTGACAGATAACTGGTGGAATTTTGGCTGTAAAGAAAGCGCTGATTTCTGTATCTCATTGTCTTCAAGATTGTCCGCCATTATGCAAAGTTCCCGTTTCTTCTAGTATACCCACTATTAGTTCTTTTGATAGGTCGTCCTCTGATCCAAATGCTGAACTTTTTCCTCACCTTAATTCATTGTTAACCTCCATGGAAGGCTTATCTATATATGAACGGACCACAAACTCTAATGAAACCTCTAACCGTGACTCAAAAGGTGGAGAACACGAAGTTGTGTTCAGACTCCTTTGCTCTAATAATGTAGCTGGGAGCGTGATTGGCAAAAGAGGGGCTATAGTCAGAGCTCTGGAAAGTAAAACAGGTGCTTCTATTATCTTTGCAGCGCCTTTAAGCGAGCATGCCGAGCGCATTGTCACCATTTCTGCTATCGAGGTCAGTCATATGAGAATGTTGCCCTATGCCACAACTAACTCAGGCTTATAGTAGTTTCAGTGTTTTTTGTGTCTTCTTTCATGTGCATATGTTCATGCAACGACATATAGTCAGGCATTTGGTAGATCTGTTTGAAAACACATTTTGGATTTTCATAATTTATATAGTTTATTTAGCACTGCCTTTTTTTTTTTCATCCAGAGCCTTGAATCTTGTAATTCTCCTGCACAAGATGCTGTTATTCTTGTCTTTGCTAGAATTATTGAAGATCACATTGGAAAGGGTTTTCTCCAAGTCTCTAGTATGGAATCACCTGTAACTGCAAGGCTTTTAGTTGCAACAAGCGTGGTAAATTGCTGGAGTGGCAATGAAGGTCAGGTGATTTTAGAATTGAGAGAAGTAACTGGGGCTGACATACAAATATTGCATGGAGAGTCAGTTCCTAATGGTGCTTCAGATGATGATGTGGTGGTGCAGGTTCACTTATAAATTTATATAATTCAAGTTAACTATTTTTAAAGGACCTTAGGGGTTTAAATTTATTTACCCGATGGCATGAGCTTCTGTAATTTTTTTAGATCCTGATTTTGTTGCCATATGCTGATGTCCTTTCATTTAAAAAATGAAAAATAAAATGATCTGTTGCAAAATTTCAATTTAAAATTCTCTAATATGGAAGACATTTTGTGAAGGTATTTGTATAAAATATGTGGAAAATTTCTATTACTTCCAACAAAAAAAAGTATTCATGTATATCACTCTGTGATTGGTGGATTTTGATGCTTGTGTGCCGACATAGGTTAGGCCTTAACTGATAACAGATATCTTGTTGCACTGGGTTGAGGCATTTGAGCACTCAGAATAGACTGAGTTTCTTGTTATGGCTCCAACAATCTTTTGTTACTGTCTCCTAGTCAAGTTTATACTTAGAGTGGTTTCGTGCAGATCACTGGAGAATACAGATGTGTACAAAATGCCCTATATAAAATTACTTCTAGAATCAGGGATAATCTTTCACCCAATGAGGTGGTTGCTGAAGCAAGACCGAAATCCAATTGGAAAGTAAATAAGGATCTTGTAAAGGGTAAACCTTTTTCCCGTGGAAAATCTGCGTTTCCTTCTGGGAGGTTTCTGCCACGGGTAATCTTCACCTCCTTTGTGTTTATTGCATTCCAATTTCTATTATAACTCTTCTAATTCTTCCAATGCTCATAGGATGAGATTGATTAAGAGTTTGTATATTTGCAGAATGCAGGGGTGCATGCTGAAACAATATTACAAAATGGAGAATTACATACGGATTTAAGTGAGAATTTGGAACGTGGGAGGTTAGTATAATGCTGCACGCCACGGACTACAATGGCTTAGCGCCATTTTTCACCTTTTACTTTTTATTGTTCCTGTCTTGGTAAAGTTGAGCATTTGATATATAGTAATTCTTGCCCCAAAATTTCTCTTTAGAGAGTTTTTGTGTTATTTGACACTAAATAATCTTATATGGGACTGGGTACAGAAATGCAGATAGACATGTCAATCAATATAGCTAGAAGTAGAGAAAGGGGGTTGTATAATTAATGATTTTGTTTTTCAATTTTTATTGAATTAAAAAAAAAAAGACTTATATAGGTTACATTATCATATAAATATTCAATTAGTAATATCTTTGATTCCTAATTATTTGATGTAGAGCCCAATGGCATAATATATTAACTACAACTACAAGTCGATTAACTAAGTAACTTAGTGCTGGATAGACAAAATGTATCAATTTTTTAAGATATCTCCTGGCATCTGATCTTTCTCTCAACCTTTGTGCTTGATAAAATCCTTTGACAGAGGAAACATGTTTGCTACGGTGACAAATACTACTGTGGAGATAATAGTTTCTGAACACGTGTTTGGTTCTGTTTATGGTGAAGATGGTGGCAATTTGGATCGAATCAGACAGGTGCTTAATTATTCCCTTAAGAAAGATATGGTGGATTATTAGGTTGAGGTGAATTGTGGTTGGGTTTTAATTTTTTCTTATTAAATGATGTGATTTGATTAAAGGTGGCTTCTGATTAATAATTTTTATCAAGGTAAAATACAACATTTTTTATTAATAATATCTGGGTAAGAAACTTTGACTCCATTTTGTTACATTTGTTGGGAGCAATTTTTCGTTTGTTTGTACTATGGTAAATTTATTTATTGGCCATTATCAAAGTTTAGCTTTGACAGCTATATTTATTAATCGACATATTTGTTTGTAAGATTGTAAGCAGCAGAAATTTTGAGTGAATATGTTTACATCTATATTTGTTTTTGAAGCTTGCACGTGCTTGGACATATTCACCCCCAAGATATAATCGAATTCAGATTTGTATTTTAGTACCCTATAATAAATATGAATCTTGGCTGTTATTTTACTACTAGTATTCCTCTTCTATATAGCCACTTGCTCTAAATGTTTCTAGATTGCTGAAATGGTTTTACAATGATGTTGGTATTAATGTGTCTAGTGTTCTGGGACCAGATTTCAGGTGCAACTGTTACGGTTTATGATCCTTCCGTTGGTACAAGTGGAGGGAAAGTTGTCATATCTGGGACACCAGATCAAACCTTGGCAGCGCAGAGCTTGCTTCAAGCCTTTATTCAAACGGGACAAGTAAGCTGATGGAAAGCTGCATTTCATCATCACTTGGTGCCATGAATGGTGTATATAGTTATGTCAATCAGTCAATGTCACACGACAACCTTCCCCTTGTGAATACGGATTCACTCTTTGTTTTTCTTAAAGATGATGCTTACCTCCTATAGACTATAACACAAATTTTGTTCTCTTTCTCTCTCTCCCTCCCCCGCACTCTGTCTCACTTTTAATTTAAGGTTCATCATAGTACCATTTTGCTCCAAGACCCATTGATATTCATCCTCACCCCCATTTCTATCTATTTTTTTTTTCTTTATATTCATATGCCCATTGTTAATAGTAGGCATGGCAACGGGACTCGAACCCGTGGGTACCCGTCAGAATCTGCCCCGATTTTAATGGGGAAAAACCGAATTTTTCGGGTTCGGGTTCGGGTTTTCCCCGATAGCCAAAAGCGGGGGCGGGGGTGAGTATGGGGTTACTGATACCCGTCCCGCCCCGTAATAAATAATATTAAAAAATAAAAAAATAAAAACAATATATTATTTTTTAATTTTTTAATTGAATTGATTGATTTTGTTTTGTAATTTTAAAATTATAATCGCATATTTTAAATGTGAGTTTGTTATTATTATTTTTTTGTTACATAATTAACTTTTTTTATCCGATTTTCAATAAAAAAATTATATTATTTTTTTTATATTTTAAATTTTAGTGAAATAGCGGGGGCGGGACGGGGAAAACCCGACCCCAGCGGGGGCGGGGATGGAGGGATTTTAAAACCTGACAGGGAATGGGGGCGGGGACGGGGAATGTAATACCCCCGTCTCGCCTCGTTGCCATGCCCAGTTAATAGAGTTTGCAGAAAAAAGAAAATTAACAATAGGGTTTGCAGAAAAAAGAAAATTAAAAAGACAAGAATGATATTTATTTTTGTTTGCAAATATAAAATAGGTTTAAATATTTTTTTTGTCATTATAATTTAGTATTTTTTTTTATTTTCATCATTGTTTTTTTTTGTTTTATTCCTTGCAAAATATTGTACATTTTGAATAGTTAAAAAGTGTTTTGAATAATAAAAAAATATCATTTAAATTTTAAATTATTTTAAGGACGAAAAATAAAAAAAAATTTGTAAGAATTAAAATATTTTTTTAAGGATGAAAATAAAAAAAAATGTTAAATTATATAGATCAAAAATGTATTTTAACATAAAAAAATGAATAGGTAAACTTATTATGTAAACAATTAGTTTAAAGTAAAAAATAACACTATTAGATTTCCAATGATATAGTTAGCCAGGGAATAATACTTGCGTTTGCTGATTTTTATTATAGTCATGCTAGTCCTCTATTTGTAACAATAACTGATAGTGGAACACCACAATCTAAGGAGACAGAGGACCATCTTAATTCTTAATCCAAAGATTATGTGATTTTTTTAAAAATTGTATGACTCTTTTAAATGATCATATGAATCTAAATATTTATCATTTATGCATAATTATATAACTCACATTTGCTATTCTCATATTAAAAACAATAATAATGTAAAATATTTTTATATTATTAGTACATTTAAATTTTCTCTCACTATATTGAATTTTGTCTACTTTAACAATAAAGCTTGTTTAAATTTATCTCATTTATTATTTTTTATAGACATTTAATCTCATTTTAAAATTATTTACTGTTTCTTGAATCAACTTTTTTTTTTTTTTTTAACACGCCAACACTATTAATTCAAGTGACAAGAAACTTATTTTTCTTATTTCAAGTCTTAGGCTCAAGTTATGTGAATACATAAAAATTGTCTACTAGAGCATGCATACTAATTTGTACCTTAGTGGGTCCAAGACCCTCCTCCTTCATGGAGTGGTGTAGAGTTAAAGATTCTACAATTAGCGGTGCAGAGAGTTTTTCTTCGTCTTGTGATTCAATTTCTGGAACTACTACTAGGAATTGGCCGTTACAATCACTTTTGGGATGAAATTTCTCTTCATAATTATAACAAAACCTTCTGTCTCTCCGAACTTGAATTTCCTTGGAAGAAAGACATTTTATACTAGTAGGTGAGGATTAAATTTCTCATCGCAATATTATAACATGGCCTCCTGTCTCTCCAAGCTCGAAATTCTTTAGGAGAAAGGCATTTTATACTAATAGGAGATTTCGTCACCATGAAGCTTTGAATCTGTAAAAAAAGGGGACAAATATGAACATTTGTAAAAACTTAAAAGTCCATTTTGAACCTTCTTTTGCGGAACCAATTTGAGTCTTTAAAAAGAAAAGGACTAAAGAATGAGCCTACTAAATAACATAAAGGACCAAAGTGAAATATACTTACCAACATTTTCACCATTACTAGCATGTATACCAATAGTGTCTTCTGCTGCTTCTGGAGTATGTTTATCAGAACTTGTTGTTCGGTTATCAGCTTATATACCATCATTGACAGCATCACACACTCTTTATTAGCACTTATACAAGGATTCTCATTGACACATCTAAACAATGTAACAACAATTGGTTGTTACACTCACTGAAAGATAACAACTTTAGATATCCTTTTCCTTCACCGGGTAGAGCAACTAAACCATGCTTTTTTCTCGAAAGTTCAAAGTTCGATCAAAGAGCTTTATAATGTTTGGTGTAGCAAAAAGAATGAGTCTGGCTATGCGTTGATTGAATTGAAGCAATGGCTTTCTCATTTGACATTCAACATTGTTCTTCAAATGCCAATGAGATATTTTGATGCTGCAATTGTGGATGATGAGAAGGCACACAAATATTGTCCAAATAGGAAAGGACCCAAAACTGTAGGAAATTAAAGGATCGAAATGTAAAACAATTTAAGGACCTCTGATATTTTTAAATCTAACGGAAGCTGTCCAAATAAAATACCAACGGTAAAAAAATTAGTGTCAAATTTCGGGATTGATATTTTCAAACAACTTTATCTTTTAAATTTTTTATTGATAGGAGATTTATCTCTGATGATTAAAGCAGTTTATCTGAATTATTATCATCATATTTTCTTATCATTATTGGTGTTGTTGCTGTTGATGAATCTTTATATGTTTTATGTATTCTTACTATTAAAAGTCCTTAGCCTTTTACTCTTCCATACTCTTCTTTTACGGCTAAAACTTTTCATCATCTCAATTCTCAAAACTATTTTCTCTTTTTCAATTCTAAGCTGTATTCCTTTCACCATGATGAGGGACTTAAAAACTTTACGGAAATTGGTTGCAAGTGTTACAGATTGGGAGTCACGCAAGAAGATACCTGGCAAACCTTTCAGGTCTAAATTTTTGGATGTGATAATATCCCTACATGCGCCAGAATTATATAGCAAAGAAGAGTTGGATCAAACCAGTTATAGCTGCAAACTATTGTCAGGGGTTGAGTCAAAGTCATTGACAAAGAATGTTAAGAGGGAGACAAATTGAATAAATTTCTCAAGAGGAAAGAGTCTTGACAATGAATAAAAAATCAAGAGAGATAACTTCAACAAACAATAGAACACCACCAGCACCACCAAATTTGCCTGCAGATCATGACCATTCAACTCAGTGACTCGATTCATAAAATCTGCAGGTGAATCCAAACATAATTTGTCATGCACAAGCAACTCTTCAACTCAGATGTGAATCCAAATAGCAATCGTTTGTCAATGCCAATCAAAGAAATTATGTGTAATTTCTTCACAGAAGCCGAGATTGAAAAATTGGATGAAGGAGAAGGCACCGAAGGAAAAGGACGACTTCTTGATCTAGAAGTGACTGTGTTGGATCCATTCCTTAGAAAATTTACTTTACCATTGAAGAAGTGGAGCAGGCAAAGGAACGACACCTACAACCTCGTCAAGAATTGGAATAATGTTATCTCTTTAAGCATATCAAGAACTCCAAATATGGTCTTTAGGGTTCATGATAAGCTTTATCTTCTATTAAACAAGCTTTGAATGTCAAAATGTTAGGCGTTAATAATTTTTTTGACTATAGATGTCTCCTAACACATTGGGTTATAGACTAATTTTGTTTGCGGTGTATGATTGCTGTTGATCCAAGAGAATTTTGCACACGCTGACCCAAGATCATCGTCACAAACACCCCCAATATCATCGTCGTCATGACCACTGTCGTCACTACCAACATAACTGACATTGTCACTATCGCTATGACCATCGTCGTTGCCACCATCATCATCATGATCATTGCCATTACCACCATCATTATGCGATTCTGTTGTCACCATCATCATTATTAAATTAGATTAGATAGTATCTTATTAAATTTTAATTGATTTGATAAAAATTATTTCTAGATTTAAATTTTAAATGAGGGATCAAATTCAAAAAAAATAAATAAAAAAGATAAATGACAAAAACTTAATTTTAGTCTATAATTTATGTTCTAATGACTACGAGTTTTTGACTGTGAAAAACTGCCAACCATTTAATGATGTGGGTTTCAATTGGACGGAGAAGACTTAATTGAAAATATTTTATAAAATTAGAGTATTTATTTGGAGTTTTTTAAAATATAAGAACCTAACTAAACATAATTAAAGTATTGAATTGAGTATTAAGCCTAAATTTAAAGATATAGAAGCAAGATGATATCCTTACACTGAAAAATGCCATAGACATAGGAATAGTTTCGTGAAATGATAGATGAATATGGATTCATGGTCAACAACTTCACATGAACTGTAAACCTCGAGCTAACTTGTTCCTTTTTTCTTCATTTTATTTTTAAGAAAGAAGGAGAAAATAAAACAAGTCCAGCATGAAAACATGAATTTCTATTCTTCTCTGATTGCTCAATCCGTACACACAAAATCGTTAACTACCCTCAGAGCAGTTCACACCAACGTCATCAAATCTGGTTTCTCTTACTCATTTTTGGGCCACAAGCTCATTGATGGCTACATCAAATGCGGCAGCCTTGCTGAGGCACGCAAGCTGTTCGACGAATTGCCCAGCAGACACATAGTTACTTGGAATTCGATAATCTCTTCTCACATCAGTCATGGGAAGAGCAAAGAAGCCGTTGAGTTTTATGGCAACATGCTTGTGGAGGGTGTTTTACCTGATGCTTACACCTTCTCTGCCATCTCTAAGGCTTTTTCGCAGTTGGGTTTCATACGCCATGGCCAGAGGGCTCATGGGTTGGCTGTGGTTTTGGGTTTGGAGGTCCTGGATGGGTTTGTTGCTAGTGCCCTTGTTGATATGTATGCCAAGTTTGATAAAATGAGGGATGCCCATTTGGTTTTTCGCCGCGTTTTGGAGAAAGATGTTGTCTTGTTCACTGCATTGATTGTGGGTTATGCTCAGCATGGTTTTGATGGGGAAGCTTTAAAGATGTTTGAGGACATGGTCAATAGGGGTGTTAAGCCTAATGAGTATACTCTTGCTTGCATCCTGATAAGTTGTGGCAATCTAGGGGATTTGTTTAATGGTCAGTTGATTCATGGTCTTGTAGTTAAGTCTGGTCTGGAATCTGTTGTTGCTTCACAGACTTCACTCCTTACCATGTATTCAAGATGCAACATGATCGAGGATTCTATAAAGGTGTTTAATCAGCTTGATCATGCAAATCAGGTGACCTGGACATCTTTTGTAGTGGGTCTTGTGCAAAATGGGAGAGAGGAGGTTGCTGTGTCAATATTCAGGGAAATGATTCGTTGTTCAATAAGTCCAAATCCTTTCACATTGTCCAGTATTCTTCAAGCATGCTCAAGCCTTGCAATGCTTGAAGTAGGGGAACAGATCCATGCCATAACCATGAAACTAGGATTAGATGGAAATAAGTATGCTGGTGCAGCACTGATTAATTTGTATGGAAAATGTGGAAATATAGATAAGGCGAGATCTGTTTTTGATGTGCTAACTGAGTTAGATGTAGTAGCCATCAATTCAATGATCTATGCTTATGCCCAAAATGGTTTTGGGCATGAAGCACTTGAGCTGTTCGAAAGACTGAAAAATATGGGACTTGTGCCAAATGGTGTGACATTTATCAGTATTCTCTTGGCATGCAACAATGCAGGGTTGGTTGAAGAAGGCTGTCAAATATTTGCCTCCATTAGGAATAATCACAATATTGAATTGACAATAGACCATTTTACTTGTATGATTGATTTGCTAGGACGATCAAGGAGACTTGAAGAGGCTGCAATGTTGATAGAGGAAGTGAGAAATCCGGATGTGGTACTATGGAGGACACTGCTGAACTCATGTAAGATTCATAGAGAGGTAGAAATGGCAGAGAAAGTTATGAGAAAAATCCTCGAGCTTGCTCCTGGTGATGGGGGAACACATATCCTCTTGACAAATCTTTATGCTTCTGCTGGGAAATGGAACCAGGTGATTGAGATGAAAAGCACAATAAGAGATCTGAAATTGAAGAAAAGTCCTGCAATGAGTTGGGTTGATGTTGATAGAGAGGTGCATACTTTTATGGCAGGAGATTTGTCTCACCCAAGGTCTCTTGAAATTTTTGAAATGTTGCATGGATTAATGGAGAAGGTTAAAACTCTGGGTTATAATCCTAATACCAGATTTGTGTTGCAGGATTTGGACGAAGAGAAGAAAATAAGTTCTTTATATTATCACAGTGAAAAATTAGCTATAGCTTATGCTTTATGGAAGACTATTGGTAGGACTACTACTATCAGGATTTTTAAGAATCTTAGAGTTTGTGGTGACTGCCACAGTTGGATAAAATTTGTTTCTTTACTTACTGGGAGAGATATTATTGCTAGAGATGCAAAGAGATTCCATCATTTTAAAGTAGGTCTATGTTCCTGTAAAGATTACTGGTGAATCACATTTGTTATATGCTATGCCTAGCCCTTCTAGATGCTCACTTTCCTCACAGGTCATACCTAGCATGTGAAGGTATAACCATGCATGATTATTCATGTGGCCCATTTCTTGTCAAGTCATAAATTTAACACTAATTATTTATACTGTCCCCAACACAGATCTGTGCATACTTCCATGTCTCCATGAAGATGTAAATATCAAAATTTTAACCAAGGAAGATCTGGGTTTAATATTCCTAAGTCTTATCTCTGTTAGATAAATGCTTAAATGTGGTATATAACTTAGTTTAGCTTTGATTCCTTCATTTGATTTCCAAGTAGAAAGAAGCAAAAGTACAAGGGATAAGGATACTTATGATCAGAATCTGTACATAATTACTATCAATATCTGTTTTTCTCTAATTTTCTTTTAATTTCTTAATAATAATATTCTGTGTCTATAAATCTGCCATGTCAACATGAACACTGTATGATATATTATACTTTGATACTGTATTAATTTCTATGTTGTTACCTGTATTTGTTTTACATGACAATCTTCCAGACATGTAATGTTTTCTGTATTCAAGTTATGCAAACAGTGAATCAGTGACAATGGGAATGGACTCTCGTCGAAGCTGATACTTGTCCTTAATAGATTCCAGCATGCAATAGAACCACTGGTTATAAAAGTTGAGATTTTGCCAGTAATTAAAACCTTATCATTAAGATTAATCATTTATGAATATCCAGCATGAACTAAATCCATATTGATAATAAAATCCCTACATCATGACTATAGGTTGATATCAAGAGGCAATTGCCTCAGTAAGATTTTTTTTACATGATTATACATTCTCCGTTCTCTTTTATTACCAAAAAAAGTTTAATTTTTTGTTCTCAAATATAAGTAAAACTTAACTACTTTGACCTTGTTTAATGAGATTACGTTCAAAATATCTTTCATTGAATATAGAGTTTGTGCTTAATAAAACATTTTGTAAAAGTTTAGATTATGGTCAAATTATAAAACATTTTAGATTTTTTGACCATAAACTTAACATTTTTGCTATAGTTTTAATTTTTTTAATTATAAAACATTTTTATTATATGAAAATTTGTATACACTAATTATTTAAAAGGTATTTTAGATTTTTTGACCACACATTATGTATTTGTAAAAGTTGTAATATTTTTCTTCTATAAAATTTTAAGTCCTTCTTCTCATAATAATTGTCATGTAAAAAAGAAAAAATAAATCTCAAAATAATTTTTATTTTAGCTTTTTAATATAATATTTATAACTTTTTTTAATTATATTCTTTCTAATATTAATGATGGGAAAAAATTTAAAAAAAATTTAATGATGATAAGATCAATTTATAAAATTGACATTCTCTTTTATCTATTTATTATTATTTTATAGTGTGTGTAAAATAATCTAGGATAATGAAATAAAAAGAGTATAATTTTTTTTTGCCCCACTAATTTTTTTTCTGGATTCACCACTTTCAAGAGGTTTGTGACTGGGTTCAATTATTGAAAAGTTGACCAGCAAATTTGAGTCTTTAATTTTGCCATTTGCATGATTTCTGTTGCAGTACTTGGTTTAAATCGGCATCTCTTATTTCTGTTGCATAATTTCACAAGGGTATCTATTAGCAACGTTTACTTAACTACAAAACCTATAAGGACTCTTCTAATAATATGATTTGTCTTTCAGGTCCCTGGTAAAAATTCTTATCCTTTTGTGTTTTTACTTGAACAATAGGGCTTCTTTTGGCCTTTCCAGAAGAGACAAGACTGTTGCGGCAATGTTCTTTGATGAAAGTCCTGCTTCTTCTGTCTGATCTTGTGGTGATCCATGTTCAATGTATCTATCGGGAAGCATCATAGGTCTCCACTGCAGGAAATGCTCAAACGAGAATTAGAACTAGAAAAATGGAGCATGTTGTAGGACAATTAAGTTGAATTGTTGAAATAAAGTCATTGAAAGAGTGACCTCTCTACATAAAGGAAGGCATACCTTCAGTGGTCCATCCAGGAGGCCAACTATACTTAAGAAATGTGAAACATGTGAACCAAAACCTCCAATAGAACCCTCTTCCACTGTAAGGAGAAACTCGTGCTCCTTACCTAATAGCTTTATGAGATCAGTGTCCAAAGGTTTGCAAAACCTAGCATCAGCAACTGACACAGAAATGTCTAGTGGTTTGAGCATTTGTGCTGCTTGCAAGCATTGCTGAACTACAGAACCGTATCCTAAAATAGCAACTCTGCTCCCTTGTCTCAGAATTCTGCCCTTTCCTATCTACATAATAAAAAATTTCCATTTGATTACCTATCTATTCAGCATTCCCTATGCACGTATTCTAACACGGACACTGGACACGACACATACATGGATACTTCAACATGACTATTGTCTAAAATATAGGACACATGGACACCTCATACACACAAACAAAGAGATTCTAATTAAATGAAATATGAGTATATATTACTACGTACTCCATTACCCAGAGGCTCCTCGCTATGCGAAGGTAAGGGGAAGGAAAATTGTACGCAACCTTACTCTTGTATATGCAAAGTGGCTGTTTTCGGATTCAAATTCATGACCAACAAATCACCAAGATACAATTTTACCGCTGTGTCAGGACTCGTCCTCAATTAAATGAAATATGAGTAACATAACAAAATATATAAATTGATGGTATATTCATCTTTTTAAACCAACCTTTTATGTTTTTTTAAGTGTATTAGTGTGTAAAGGTGACGGTTTAAGTCTTCAAGCAAACAAAACAGTAATTTTTGAATCAAACACCTAATAAGAAATGTCGAACAACTGTCCAGGTGTGTCGGTATCATAAATGTGCCCGACATGGCGACACTTCAAACAAGAGAGGTGTCTTTGCTTCATAGGTATGGAAAGAATTTGCTACTTTTGCTAACCTCAAGTGGAGTTCCTTTGTTATTGAGAGGCAAACTGGCTCCAATTCCGTTGCCTCTTGGAAATCTAAAGCAGCTTGGTCTGTCATCTATGGCAGCTGCTGTTGCAACCATGTGCATCAGCTAAGCTTCATCTGATGGAGCCATGACCACCATATTGGGCAAGCAGGCCATGTATGTGATATCAAATGCCCCACAATGGGTTGGTCCATCTGCTCCAACCAAACCAGCTCTATCCATAGCAAATCGTACTGGTAGTTTCTGAAGATCTACATCATGGACCACCTTCATACCCAATATAAATCACAAATGTAAGATGTTTTGTGGCAGTCAAACTTACATACAACAACAAAAATGAAAAAGAGAATCTGCTACTTTTTGCCTACTGTTATTGTCTCACCTGATCATATCCACGTTGCAGAAATGATGAATAAATGGCACAAAATGGCTTGAGACCTTCTGTTGCTAAACCAGCTGCAAATGTAACTGCGTGTTGTTCAGCTATCCCCACATCAAAGCAGCGATCTGGAAACCTTTTCTGGAAATAATTTAGACCTGTCCCGCCACCCATTGCTGCGTGAATGGCAATTATCCTACTGTCTATTTCTGCTTCTTTTATCAATGACTCGGCAAAGTACTGAGTGTATGTAAGTGTGGATGACTTTGGTTTCAATTGATGACCTGATGTTGGTACAAACTTAACCACACCTGAAAGTGTGATAGTATGAGCCTTGCTTCTCATAATTTCGTTAAGACAAAACAAATAAATTTCTATACTCACCATGCATTTTATCAGCAGCTACTTCTGCTGGGGAGTATCCCTTCCCTTTTTCTGTCACAACATGAATCAATGTTGGACCTGGGGCAGGCATTTCTTTCACCTTTTCCAAAATGGTGACAAGATCTTCAATGTTGTGACCATCCACAGGGCCTATGTAGTATAAGCCGAGCTCCTCAAAAAGTGTAGAACCAGAACCACTGATCATACCTCTTGCGTACTCATCTACCTTTGCTGCAAGTTGGTGTGTTGTTCCTCCTATCTGCTTTGTGATGCCCTTTAGAGAAAATTGTAGTCAGATGCCATGGTATATTGAAATTTGACATAAGAACCGAAACCATGAAGTTTCGTTTCTTAAGTTTGAGAAATTTACTTTTGCAGCTTCTCTAAGTTTGCGGAATTTGGTGCTTGCTTGAATTTTGCTTAATGCACTACCGAGGGCTCCAACTGGAGTTGCAGGACCATCAATAGTAGCAGTTGGCAAAGAAACTTGCTTGTTGTCATTAAGTATAATTATCATGTTAGAGTCAAGGAACCCTGCATTGTTCATGGCCTCATAAGCCTGGCCAGCAGTCATTGCTCCATCTCCAATCACCGAGACAATGATGTTTTTCTTTCCCAATAGATCCCTTGCAACTGCCATGCCTACCAAATTTTTTTGTAGCAAAAAATTGACAACATTGAGAATTGTTGTCCAGAGTTTTGAAATACATGGATGTTAACATTTGTTTAAAAAAAAATGTATTGATGTTTAAGATAATCTTACCAAGACCGGCAGATATACTTGTAGAACTTGTTGAGGCCTACGGATGATGACCAATCAACAGAACAACCATCTTAATATAAAATTTTCTATCATAACACATAATTTCTCATTAAAACATACTAGTTGGGATATCAATCATAACTTTGCAATTCATAGGATATACTTAGGAATTTTATTCTCCCCATCTTCATCTAAAATTGAACCAAAAGTAATTATTCTACTACCATATTTCCTCCATGATCAT
>PYAF01006234.1:809913-824377 GCA_007407185.1 Glycine tomentella | reverse complement strand
GACACACAGAAACACCAAGAGTGAATTCATCCAAGTAGTGAGAATTCTTAGTGAGTGTTGTGTCAGTGGTCTGAGTTTGAGAGTTGTTTTGTTTTGAGTTTGTAAATCTCTGTAATTCTATTCTTGTGAGTAATAGAAGCTGTTTTTCTCTCAAATTCGTGTGTACCAACACCCAATTGATCCGTTGGCCTCAACAGAACTATGCCCTGTCCCAAAAACATCATATACGCTCTCTTCTCTTTTAGGAAAACCAGCTAGTCCTGAGGTTTTCCTAATGGTGTGCATCCTGGACCTTCTACCTGTGAGAATCTTGTGTGGGTATGCCTGCAATTTGATTGTTACTCAGACACTCTTATACAAAACAAAACATTGCAATTATGAGGAAAAGAAAAATTAAACTGTAATTCTATATTTTATGAAAACCTTTCCCACGAACATAATATGAAATCGTATGTCTACAGTCTACACACTATTAGTTGAATATCAAAATAAAAAATAGTCTTTGACAGAAATCAAAGGTAATTGGGGTTATAACGGCTTATGTGCATTTTTTTCCCTGTAAAAACCATAAATATTTTTCACAAAAGACAATTCTGCTTGAGCTAAGAAGGATAAAATCGGATGATAAAACTCTCTTTGAATACTTTGTGTAGCTGAATACTCAAAACCGTTGGAGGTTTTCATGCATATACAAATTCGAAATGATAAGCATTTTTCAATTTTAAAAAGGAAGCAGGAATTTCCCTACAAGAGCAAATTTCTCTACATGAATAAAATTTAAATTCTTTTTTTTTCAATTCTATTTGATATCTGCTCAAAACCAAGAACAAAGAAGAGAAGCAAAGACTGACCTGGTGTCCAACATCCCATATAATCTTGTCTTCAGGTGTGTTGAAAACATGATGCAAAGCTACTGTTAATTCCACTACTCCCAAGCTTGAGCTAAGATGCCCCCCAGTGTTTGATACACTATGTACAACGTCTGCCCTTAGCTCTGCAGCGAGTTGTTCAAGATCCTAACAAATACATGCATAATCTATCGAGTAATGATACACAAAAATCTCATTATTTTAAACACCCGACTAATACCTCTAATTTCTTTCTATCTCTTTCTTCCTATCACATTATAACCTTATCATACTTTTTTTTTTCTCTTTCTAGGTGTTGCACCGGGGTTTGGGGATGTCTGTTGAACTTTTTCCTAATCTTAAATACCAAAACGGCCGAAATTAAGAAAAATAACTGTTGTGCAGGCCATGGACCAGTAACATGACTCGAAGACTAAAAAATAATAACCACTTTTAAAATGGTTCACCTGTAAAGATAGATTCTTCATATGTGCAGGGTAATTGATTGTATCCAGCAAGGGAGTTGCTGGTTTCTGGCTTGAGAATTTGATCTTCCACCCATCTTTCTCTTTCCTTATAACTGTTCTGTCCTCATCATCATCCAAGCTACTTGCTGAAGCCCTCACACACAACTGAGATATATGCAATCACACGTAATTGTCATCAATGTACGGTCTTTGGTAAGAAAAAACAAGAATAATGATCAGTTACGAAAGCAACCCATGAACATATCAAGGGTAATGAACACACACACACACACAGAAATGGTGTCTAAATATCTTATTCAATTGTTGAGCATAAATGGGGTCTAAAGTCTCCTGTGACACTGCTTCATCTCAGGATCATTCTTTGTAAGGAAAAAAGAAAATATGTGGACGTGTGATTCACCGACCTGTTTTATGCAACCATGGTTTGGACTTGAATTTTGGTGAAATGGTAGTAAAGAGCGGTTTGTCTTAACGAAGGTGACGCAGAGAGCCATGAGTGAGATAGAAGGAATGAATACACAGAGGAGGCAAGACAAAAAGAACTAGAGCAACGTAAGAGTATCTCTGTATGATTATATATAACGTGGTTCGTGCATATTTAAACCAAGAGCTGACCCTTTTCTTCTCTTTTCGCTTTTGTTTTAATTTAGAGTTTAATTTGCATTTGGATTCTATACACTCTACAGCCTTGCAGCCTCTCTTTACAGTAGTATCTCAACCTTTATAATTAATTATAATAAATATTCTTTTATACTCTCATTTTTAATAACTATTGCATGTAAATCTAATGGCCAAGGTCACTGTTGAAAACACAGCATTGTTGTAGAAGATCCAAGGGAGTGAGTGAGTGAGTTTAATTTATATGTTTTTAGTGTAAAAATTTAAATTTTATATTTTCAACCAATCAGAAATGTTAGGGTGGGATATTCATGACAGTGGGATTACGAGGATGGTAATTGGTATTGGACGAGCAACGACAGTAATTATTTGAAAGCACTCTTGATGATTAATTAAATACTCCCTCTAATCTATAGGATTGGTGTTATGGTATAAGATATTGTTATATTTATATGTGTGAAATCGATATAAATATATTTTTTTAATTTTTTTTTGGATCAGTAGCCATCGTAAATAAAATTAATATTTGACTTAATAAAATTTTACAATTTTTACATCTAATGTATATTTTTCTCATATATATATATATATATATATCAATTTGTAAAATATCAATTAATTTAAAAATTTATGTATTAATATCCGAATAATAATAATTAATTAATTATATTAATTTATTAACATAAATTTATTATTTAATGTTCATTGATTGCTTCTAATTAACATCAGCCCATATGACTCTTTTATATAAATATAATAAATAATATATAGAAATTTCTAATTAGTTACCTAGTAACAACTACTTTTACTGAGAGGATGTAAAAAAAAGAAAAAAATATTTTCTCTAAGAGTATTTCATGAAAAAAAAATTAATGCTTCATTAATTTTGTAAAATGAGAACTAATTTGAATTTTTTTTTTTTTACTAAAATGTCATATAAAGTGGAATGGGGGAAGTACTGTTACATGAGAAGAGAATTTGTTAGAGTTTCAACAATATAAAAAGATAGGTACACAAGGTGTTTTGCTTCGTGTATATCATATATATATATATATATGTAAGGGAAGAGAACTTGTTAAGTGAATTTGAATTATCATAGTTATGTGTGATATGGAAATTAACGAGGATCATCGTAATTTAAGATAATTTAATAATTTTTCTTAACCTAGGTGATGAGCACAAGGATGCCAGAGCATTGTCATGTTTTGTTAGGATTCAGCTCTTTTAAAGTGAATAAGAGAAAATAAATAATTTCCCTTTAAAAAAAGAGACAGTAAATAATTTCCAACGATTGATATTTCAATACATTCAAAATTGTTATGCATATGTATAATATCAATCATTAATTTTTCCCTTAAAAAAATCAATAATTAAATTTTTGTCATAACTTATATCACTTATTTTACACTTTAGAAGGATCACATCCATTTTATTAGACCGAGGAAATTATGCTGTTGGGTTTCTTCTTTTATTCCCCTGTTATGAACCTACAGAAACTCCAAAACATATTTTTACATATATAAATTCTGTGTGACAAACATTATATATTTCTTTTAACCAAAAATCATATTTTTTTATTCAATAATAAAAGAGGATCCAAGTCCATCTTAAACAAGCATCCAAAATAAATCCACGTACGGTACTTATCTTTTTTATGAATGTATACTGTTCATCTGGATGCATTGAATCCATTGTCTTTGTATTAAATATTTTATTGTGACGTAAAATTATGAAGCGAGCAATGAACTGAGTCCACTACGTTGACCACTAAGTTTGACTCGCTGTTATCTTTAAATATGTTGAGACAAAAAGATTTATCGTCATGAATTTAATTGTGACGCATTGATTTGTGAGAATGCTAGATTGCATAAGTTGCATGATCTTCAACTCATGAATTTGGATTTAACTTTTCAAAACATGACACGCTATGCTTGAGCTGCTGAAACAGGGTACTAGTCACTACACTACCAAACAGCTAACAATTCACTGTTTAGCTCCAAAAGGCAACCCTTGCAATCCGCAGATTCAGTAACAATTGCATCCAATATTCATTAACCACAATGTACGAACATGCACAGTAGCAAACAAATTCATGGGAATTCACATGGTTCTTAAGGACTTATTCGTGTGGTATGCAATTTAAGAGAGGCTCATCCCAAAAAATATTTGGAGCAACAGAAAAAACAAGCCTTTTTAGTAAAAATAACCAGGAACTCACATAATGAAAAAGCATAGAAAAGAGAAAAAAAAATGTGAGAGTTCTTTAAAAACCATATGAAACATAAATATTTACAATAGAAAAAATAGAGTTTTAAAACCATCTAAGACCAAGGCAAAGATAAGGTCAAACCTATAGTAGTCTAACCTATTTAAGTTTTTCTTTTTTTATTAAAACCTGCTCTAACCTTTTTACTACTTTGGTTTGATTTAAAAGTTCACTTTACGATAAAGATTTGATTGGTTTTCCCTCTAATTTTGGTGTGATCAACGTAAAATTATTCTGTAAAAAAAAAAAAAAACGTAAAAGAAAAATATTGCTACCACCCAATGTCTATCGTATTTCATGCTCACTCAATCAAAACAGTTGATTATATCTCATAAGTCCTGTTAAGTTTGCTAACCTGAAAAAAAGTGCTAAATACTTTTTTAATAGGCTAACAGACTAACTTCTGAATAAGTTAATGAACTTAAATCTTTATACATACAAGCAAATATATAATTTCAAGATGAGTAGCAGTAGTAAGTGATTATTGTATAAGCAATTATTACAAGAGAACTTGAGCATTTTTTTTTTTTAGCAAAATAGGCTGTTCTTTTTTTCTTTTTTGAAGTGCTTGTCTAATTTTATTTTATTTTTCTAAGAAAATTTATAATTATTTTAAGAAGTAAATTCTATTGCTTTTTTCTTAATTTTTTTTAAGATGCACTTTTTTAAGATTAAAGTTTAAAGAAACAGGTTGTCATATACACTTAAATTATATAAGCTATTTAAATATGTACATTAAAGAGCACTTATACAAAATTGTCACGAACTTCAACATTTCATTATCTTTCTCCATCAATTACAAAGGAGATAAAACGTTGCTCTTGTTAAAACCATTCGAATGAGCACAATATAAGTATTATGTCTTGAGATGTGTCATGTGAGTTCTTTTGTTAGGGGAGAAATGAGAATGATGCAAAATAATAGGGGCAGTGACGTAGAGGTTCTTACGATTATCTTTTAATCTATAAATTGGATTAAGATATTGACATTTTTCTCACGTTTAGAGATTTTAATTTTTTTTATAAGATATCAAGTTTAAAGAAATTTATATTTCATTAACAGTATGTATCTAATTAGAATTCTTGTAAGGTTTTTATTATCTTGAGTTAAATACTTTTTTTTAGATATTTTATGTAATTTAAACTTTTGCATAAATAATATTTCCTTTATTTATAAAATACACAAAACATGAGTTTAAGAAGTCCTTTTATGCTTATCAAAAGATTTTTCGTGTAAGACAATTACTCTTAATTTGTTGATCAAGAAAGTACTTTACCAAGTAAAACACACATCACCGCAATTCTCACACAAACTCTCAAGTTGAGTTAGTGAAGAACTAAAGAAACTTGCACAAAGTTAGATAACAAAAAAGATACTGCATGACTAGTGAGTGTAAGACTTACATGAGGACCTTTATTCCAGGGTAATATTATGGTTAATTATTCAATTAATAGATCAAAATATATATTGGATTCCCTAACGTCAAGCTCAATTTTTCAACACATGAACTCATTTTTTTTTCTAAAATATTCAACCAATCTAGCTCAGTTAACATCATGAGTCAGTGTTATAATTGAAAGCCGAACCAACCCATGTTCTAGTTTGGATTTTGAACAATTCTAACAATTGCACCTGCCTTAATTCAATAGCTTGGTCATGTAGTAGTTTCAACCCAACAAAGAACCTTACCATAAACAAATAACAAACAAATTAACAGAAACGTTCATTTGCAAGAATATAGAAAAACAAGCTGCTGTATAAAAAAAGCTGTAATTGGCTATATTTACAGTGCTCTCAGTTGCTAAAACTGTAAGTTGTATACAAAATAAGGGTCTCTTAAAGTGAGTCTAAATATCAGTATTTGATCGTGTGATGGCGTAACCAGAGGTCATACATAACCAAATGGAAAGCATCAAATCTGATTGAGGGCGAATTCCATTGGAAGTGTTTCTGAACCTGATAGAACATGAAGCAACTTTATGAGAGCGCTCCAACATATTACATATCAACAAATAATTCAATTAGCAACGAAAAATTCTACCGACCAAACAACCACTGGTGATAAAATATTTGGGCTCCATTATCTCAGGGCCTTCTTAATTTAAGAAAACATTTCTATTTTACTCAACTAAAAAAAATACTACCTTTCCTAGTCTTTAGTTTGTTTCTTGATTTTAAGGATGTGCATAGCAAGCAATAGCAGCATAATGTTATTTTAATTATTTCTAATACAATCAACAAACAAAATCAGATTTTTTTTTTCTTTAACCAAACATCTTGTTAATTTCTTTCTTTCTTTATTTTGGTTACATTCTAAATTTCTTTTCTAACTTCACATACTGATGGCTTTTCAAACAACATAAAATAATAAGAACAATAAGTTTCAGAGAAAGAAAAAATGAAACTTGTAGCATTCAAAGGTTTTTCTGAACTATAAGCAAAGGGTACAATACACGTGTTCCCATACTACACAACATATAGGCAAAAAACTAAAATCTTTCACTAATATATAGATTCCATATAATTATAAAGTAAGAGAGGATTTATACCTTCACCAAATTATCATGAAGTGTAACAAACTCAGCATCTGATATATTTTTGAGGATTTGTTTAAGCTGGTAAACATCACTCTCCTTGAGTACAACGGCAAATTTGTTCCAGTCAAGAATATCATTGAAAGGAAGGTCATAGTAATTTGACAATATCACTGCAGAACAACATTAAGAACTTCAGGTCAGTTTCAAGGTTGTCTACATACATCCTGTCTCAAAAGCCAGAACATTAATTTATTCAAACCAAGTTACAGTTCAAATGTCATTCACAATATCATAAATGTACTTCTTTTGAGACCCAGAGCATACATAACAAGCTAAGATGAAGTATATGTGTAATCTGTTTACATGGGTTCTACTGAATTTGACATTTATTATCAATCTCCAATAAAGTACTTCAACATTTAGCTATGGTGATTGGAGGGTGAGCTTGGGTGGATAGTCTTAAATTTGATCCCTAGGCACTCCCTCATGTATTTCACAATACAGCTTCCACTCCCTCCAACAGTCAAACAATAAAAAGTTGCACTTATTATTATTCATTCCAATTATTTGATTATTAATTATTTGATTATTAAACCACCATACTTCAGACACTCAATCATCATCCCACAATAAAGCTGCAATTCTAGTCTTCGGAGTGATAGAAGCAACCAAAGGTTAATCAGTCTATACAAGGATAGGATTTGCAAATGTTTCTTAATAGACACTGTTTAATTCATATTTTAACACAAGCACAAAGGAACCTGAGCAACTAATGCCATACAAGAAATATGCAAAGCAAACCTACCAATTTCATACCATCCAAGAAACGTGACAAAAACCATTAGGCAATAAGTATGCAGTTTACATATACTTGAACTGACATATAAGTATACAGTTTTAAGAGGCTTAATATGCAAAATAAAATCAAACGGAAAAATATCATTAAAAATGATGATCTTACCAGGAATACACCCATAATGGATAGAATCTGCTATCCGAGCACTATTAACCTGTGATCCACCAGGACATATACAAAACTTACTCCTGTAAAATCTTTTCTGGTACACTAGATGCCCAGTAGCCCTACTAATTCTATTGTTTGAAATATCAAGTTCTGTGTCATTTTCCCACACACGTGCAAGAATAACTCTGATTTTAGAGTTCCGATGACCAGCCCAGAATCCAAGAGTAGTCCTGCAAAAGCACAAAATTATCAAATTTTCAGAATCAATAAGTAGAACCATTGTCTATTGATCTTACAGAACAAACTATGCATCATTGCACCATCATCAGTATTAATTAATCTTATGATATAATATTTAAGTATCCCTACTAATTCTGTGCCTGAAATACAGATTATGTATTACATTTTCATACTATTTTACATGAAACGAACAAATATGTATTAAAAATCAGATTCTTGGATATTGAAACCCAGAAAAGCATTTTGTTCCAATATTGAGATTATAACTCACAAGAATCCCTGACACTTTTCATGTCTTAAGCTCTTTGCAAACAGTGTGTAGTCCATGGAAGGTATTAAGATTGACAACTTGGATAATTTTAAACCAGGTTACCAGAAGGCCGAAACTGAAGAGCAATTTAGAATATTATAGAAACTAAAGACTTGTGGGTCATGAGTGAGTTTGTGATAAATGCATTTATACTTTCTGAGAAATATCAAGTAATTTCCATCACTCTCATCAAATGACCTTTAAAGGATTAACAATCGCTTCAAAAGCAAGATGATAACTGATAAGTCATATGAAAAGCAAACTCCAATCCCCAAAACCTAATCTGCACAAATTCAGTTGAATGATCTAACTATATGGAGCAACACATATCTTAAAAAACCACACCTGTTTTCTATATCATTCCCTCCAGCAGGAAGAGCAAATGGCTGTAGCACTTGAGGGAGAGCGACATCTTTATGAGGAATGAATCCAACATCATAGCTGGGGGAGCACACCGCTCGAATGGAATTCTTCACAAGAAACTCAAGTCCTTCTGTTGCCCTCACACCAACATCATGACAAGTGACAAAGAAGTGATCAGCACCCAAGGTTCTATTCCAATAAGGATATTTGGATATCAAGCTCTCCACATAATTTTGCACAATTATAGTCATATTCTCATAACTCGTGCCCTGCATAACACACAAATATGAGACCACATTCCACCTAGATGCAGTCACTTAACCATCCAATCCAAATTGAACGCTGTCAATCTTTCCTTTTTATGCATCATTTATCTTATACTTTCGGGTTTGAGCTTAACTAAACCCGAAAGGGTTGCCTCCACTTATATACTATTATGGCCATATCAATAGTTAACATGGAATTCCAACACACACACACACACACCTCTCACACCGAGGACTGCAGTATCTCGAGCGTGGAGTTTGCAGGACTAGACATTTGTAGATGGGCCAATAAATCCAATAAACAATTATTAGGATACACTCTGGTACGATCTTAAAATTTTGGGTCAAACTTAACCCAACCCAAAAGCTAGCTAGCTCATGAGAGTTACCCTCACTTATATTCACTATTGTGCCATATCACTAGTTGATGTAGAATGTCCAACAATTTCCTTTTAAACTAAGAATCCACATTTACTACTCACTAGTAATGCATGCATCTAACATTCTACCATTCTCCCCAGATCTCAACAAGAGAGAATCAGAAAGGGGAAAAAAAAATACCTTGCCACGCATTTTGTGACACGATATGGGAATGAAGAAGAGGTGTGCCTCATCGGGATTTTCGGTGCGGAAGCGACTGTCTCTGATATTCTGGAAGAAATAGCCTTC
Organism: Glycine tomentella; assembly: GCA_007407185.1. NCBI lineage: Eukaryota > Viridiplantae > Streptophyta > Magnoliopsida > Fabales > Fabaceae > Glycine > Glycine tomentella. The sequence continues at coordinate 814,808 of PYAF01006234.1, read as the reverse complement.
ACTGGCATACTTTCCGGTGAGCTTCCTCGGCGTCTGGTAGAACGTGTTGGGATCTCCATCTGGATATATATAAACCTTGAACTTCTTCTCCATTTCCTCATAGTTCAGCTTGAACACGCGCGGCGAGTGGTACGTGTCCGGAACCTCTTCTTCTTCTCCTCCTCCCTCCTCTTCTTTCTCGGTTCCCGGCGCGTCGTTGAGGTTCTCGACCGAGAGGTTGGTAACCTAGAGCAAAAGGGTAATCGAGAAAACGGTGAAAAATGAGAAATTTCGAAATGGGGTTTGGAGAAAAATGAGAAATTTGGTACCTGGGGTGTTGGGGTGGAGTATTTGAGGGAAAGGTAGGTGAAAGATAAAAGTGTGAGGACTGCGAGGAAGAGGAGTGAGCCTCGCAGAGAGAAGAAACCTTGCTTCCCGGTCATCATCACCGTTTGATTCACGCGTGGTGTATGTATATGTATAAGCTTTGATTTTGATCTGCGATTTGAAGGGTAGTTCGATTCGATTAGAGTGAAGAAGCAGATTGAGATGATGGGTTCGTTGTTTACTGGGAAATCTGTGATGTGAGGCTTGGAACCTTCCTTATGCTAATGCTGCGCTGGCTCTGCCTACTTTAATTTTCTGTTTTTAGAGGTTACAATTTCGGTTAATTCAGTAACACTAGCTTATTATACTTAAGTTAATTTTTATGTACGGATGAATTTTTAACTACTTAGAATTATATTTTAAATATAATTTTAATTATAAATTTTAATATTAAATATATGTTTAAGATCTATGATAAATGATCAAATTTTATTTTGTTTTTATTAAATTTTTTGTTGTTTTTTATTATAATATTGTCTTATAAATTGATTTTTTTCAATATTATTAATGATTGTAATAATGTAATGTCATCGCTTAATTAATAATATCGATTTGAAACAAAAGTTTTAATGTATGGATGATTCAAAACAACTACAAAATTTATTAGAAATCAAGACTATAATTCTAGTCATTTATAATCTTAAACATATTTAATTTATTTATCAGAAAAAAACAGGTATTGTATTGAGAATATAAACAGGTATAAGATATACCCAACCTTCTGCATCACCCCTTCCTATCCGAAACCAAGGCACTGCAGGGGATGCAAAATCAACATCCCAACATGGTTACACCATATTTGACATTAACACGGTAAATATTAAGTAACCATCAAGACTAAAAAAATCCCACTTATCCCAAAAGTTAAAGACAACTAATATAATCCAAGCTAAAAGTATACAGCAAGACCAACAACATAATGACCTTGCACTGTAAAATAGCTTACTGGCACCCACAAATTCAGTTACACGACACCTTCACCGATGCAATGATCACAAAATAGCTTTTAGTCCCTGTCTTAAGCCCGACCGCCCCTGATACACGCGGAAAAATTAGAGGCCCATAGTACAAAAGGTACTTCGAATTCCTGCTTATAACCTTTAATTCACGACCAAGATTGAAATAAAATCTGCTGAATTGTGGCATCTTTGTTCAACCTTTTCCCTTGGAAAATTGATTGATTCCTGCAGTTCCATACAACCCAAACTATAGCACACCACAGTTATCTCCACCACGCACGCATTCATCTTCACCGAATTATTTACCAACACATGTTGCCAATAGTGATGTTAGCTATGTGAGGTAAAGTCGAAGATAATGACATCCCATTCAAGAAATTTTTTCAAATATCATCTATGTGTTTACATGAAAATAAGACATAATTTACATTTTCCTCAACTTCCCTACAAAAAGTGCACAAACATTCATTTTTCCCACGTCAATATTTAAGTCTAAATTTTATATTGAAACATATTTGCTTTTAAAAAGTTATTTGTTGATTCAAGCATGGAAAATTTACGTACATTATTATTTGATATTTAATTATTACTATGCTGCCTGTAATTATTACTTTTTTTAATTTATAATTACTACTATAAGATTATTTTAACTTATTAATTAGAAGATACAAGTGATATGTATAAAATTTTATTAAATTCCAACTAAGGATATTCTCTCCTTCTAGATTTGCCTTTTAACAAAAAACATATATACCGAGCTTGGTGTTAATTTTTGTTTTTGCCATCTCGGGCGGATAGGTAGAGAAAGGTGTATTCACATAATCACATTTGAATAAATAAATATATGAAATTTCAAGTCATTATAATTCATGTTAAAATACTTTAGATAGAGTACGTAGATTAATCTATACAGGAATAGTCTTGAATTCAAATTTTAAACATATAATCACGTTAAATATTTTAAAAAGAGAAATTTTATGTTTATAATAATAATTTTCAGCTCAAACAAAAATAGATGATACATGTTTAGAAGGAAAAAAAAAAACATGTTAACACAAAAAGAGTTGAGTTGCATGCACTTAGCCATTTTTTAGGGGACATATATGTATTAATTAAGTCATTAACCCAAGAATAGAAGGTGAAAAATGAAAATTAAAAAATAACATATACATGATGTTAGAAGCGGCCCTTAGCCTTTAATGTCATAGTAGTTAGATGTTAGTAGTTAGATGCAAATTAACACCTCCGCAACTTTGATGGCGAAAAGAAATGTAGTAACAATTTAAAAAATTGCAAGGTACACATGAGGCATATTTTAAAACTACAATAATGCTTTCATCGAGGGGTTGATACAATATCAATAACACATTTAATCCAAATTAATTGAGATCAATCTCATTAAGGAGTTGATAAATAAATAAAAACGTGGTTTACCACCAAGCACTATAAAAAGAATCCAAGCTATACACAAAAATTGAAATCATCAGTAAAATGGCAAGGAAAAAGGAATAAGCACATTGATCCTAATCAGCATCATAACGTTTTAACCAATGAATCTGGTATAAATTACTCTTTGAAGCACTAACTGGGTACAATTAGCTATTCAGTGCGTACTACGCGATCATTCTCTTTATTAACCTCTACGGACGGCAATAGAAAAGTGGACAGCCCGCATTTGGATTGCATAAAAACTTATCCATGCGTAAAATGCTAAAATGGAAATACAACATATGGGGGGAACAAATTAAAACGAAGTCTTCAAATAGATGCAGCTCATGTAACATTAGTAATACATGTTTTTAAACACCAAGAGACAAGAGTCCATGCACTCTATATGCATGTTCAACGTACTTTTAAATAAGCCTTAAAAAAAACGTACTTTTAAATAAGCCTAAAAAAAACGTACTTTTAAATAAGTAACCCCATTATATTTTTTCCATCAAAACATACCTTTGGGTGTCTTTAGAATGGCCGGTAACCCAAACATGGGGAAGGGCCATCAGGCAAAACTTATAGGAAAAAAGGGCATACTCCATTTATCATGTAAAGAACAAACTGGTTGCTTCCTAGTTCAGCTTCAACCTCATTTAGGAATATATTTCCAAAACTAGCTCAAAGTGGACTTATGATATCAGTGGCAGACCATCGGTAAAATGTTTAGGGAGAATCGATCACTATATACTACTCCATATTGGTTTAATTAAAATCCATATATTAATTAATGTAGATAATTTTATCAGTTTCAAAATAACATCAATGCAAAGTACGTAGCAATAACATAAAGATGCCTGAAACAAAATAAGCTTTTAGGCTATATAAGATAGTTTTATGAGAAAACTGATGAATGTGCTGATACTTGAAGTGTCTTCTGATTATTAGAAGCAAATGAGCTCTGTAACCAAATAACAAAATGAGCATTTAATAATGGCGATTGTCTGTGGATTTTATTAGTTTTTAAGATTTGGATCCTCTTATATTATAGAGTAACATGATATGATTATGTCGAAGAAAAAAAAATATAGCTTTTATCAAATAAAAACTTATCATGATAGTTTTAGAACCCGCAAATTATACTTGTACATGTATTGCATAAAAAAAATGTCTTTTTCTCTCTCTAGCATGTAGAGGGTTCAAATTCGTGGTGGAGCTTAGTTAATGAAATCCGTAGTCTCAATGGGAGTGATTGGCAAATCCATATTCATCAAGTGTATAGGGAGGCTAATTCGTGTGCTGATGCGCTAGCTAACGAATTTGATGTTCAAATTTCATCAAGTTATGCAAGAGGAGGATTTCGTTATTTTTTTTAGCATAGTTCAGTTCTCTTGCATAATTTTTCCTTTAGAAAATATTTTTTATCCAACATTTAGCGAGAGAAGTAAAAGAATAGAAAATAAAAATATGATAGAATTTATGAGTTAACAGAAAAATAAAAATATAAAAAAATAATAAATATTAATGAGATATTTAAAATAAAGGATGATTTATATATTATTACTTTTCTTATGTTTAATAGAGTTTCTACTCCTAGAATAGTTTCCTTGTTGTTCCTTTCCTTAGGCTTTTGGGTCCATTAATTCCCCAAAAAATCCTATTATGAGTTTTTCTAACGGCGGTCTAATGGTCTAGAGAAAATTGGGTACATGACACGAGGCCCAAATACAACAAGACCCAATCCAAACAGTTTTTTTTTTGGAGCAATCCAAAAAGGTATTCCAGAGTAGGCTATTGATAAATGTACCTCCACCAATTACTCTACTTTTTTTTTTTTTGGTATAATGCCAATTATTCTATTTAAAAAACATGGTTTTAATTAATTTATTTTTGGTTTAATTTAAACAAAATTATCCATTAATCCTTTTTTAGCCTCACAATTAATAATGAGGTGTCACATAAGGTAGATTTAAGTGAAACTAAACTCAAATATCTTAAATAAAATATGAGATTTAAGTCTTGTAACTAAAAAGTGGTAATTAATAGGAGAAAAACCACTAAAATAAAGTGTTGACCTCTTTCAAAAAAATATTTTTTTCTATCCTTCATATTTATTTTCTTATTTATTTTCATTTTAAT